>SNQJ01S0238527.1:0-13675 GCA_010110895.2 Picea sitchensis
TAGCATTTTCTGCTACCCGAATATATCCGCAAGTTTTGATATGTAATAAGCATATTGAAAAGTTTTGATATCCAAATTTTGTAGTGATTGAGAATTCCAAAGTTTATAGTGTCTTTGGCAGATGTATATTTCTTGAAATGTATTGACACTTATTTCGAGATGCGTCAATAGGACTGACTACGTAAATGTTCACATGACTCGACGTTCTGCAACACCCCTAACAGCTTAAATGTTTGCATTCTGCGAGGTGCTTAGACAACCTGAGAGTTTTAAATGTTTATGTAAATACGGTTCTCGGAGTACATTTTTCCTCGAAATTTTCTATACAGTTACAGTGAATTTGCACTTGGTTGTCTACCGCCAGTTCAATAGCCATTGTATGTTTCGTCCTTGTTCTGCCATTGAAGCTACATACATTGTTCACTGGTTCAGTGACTACTTCTTCTTCATTGATTCGTCAGTTGCTGCCATTGTATGCTTCATCCTCGTAATCATTGAGGCTACATACATTGTTTACCGGTTCGGTGAGTGGTTCTTGTTCGTTGGTTTCTTGGTTGCTGCTTGTTGTTGTTTCACTGGTGATTCGAGTTGTGCTTCTGCATTTCATCGTTTCGGAGTAAGTTTGGATGTCGTGGTTTCATTTTGTATTCCTTGTTTGTTGTTTAGTTTGCAGTTTGCAAGTAAGAATGTTTGTTTATTTGTAGTCGCATGTTCCTTGTGTGTTTCCGGTTCCTTTTCTGTTTGGGTTGTAGTTTCGTAATCGTTGGAGATACATATGTTGTTCACTGTCTCATTGGTTCTTGTTGGTTCGTTGGTTCCTAGGTTGTTGGTTCTGTTTGTTTGGCTGGGGTTTGCACTTTGGGACGTTGGGGGTGTAGTTCGACCTCTTCATTCTTTCTCGCTAGTTTGGTCCTTGCTAGTTTATTTTCTTTGATTCGGCCTTGCAGGGTTGGGGTGCAATGGCAGTGGTTGGAGCTTTTCTTTTTTCTGTTTTTTTTTGGATTGTTATTGTTTTGTTTGGGGCGCTTTACGGTGTTCATCCCCTGCACCCACCAGTGGATATGCAGTTGTTTTATTTGCCATGTCTGTCAGAGTCGAGATATGTTATTCTGTGAGATTTTCTTGGTGCTGCAGTCCTGCCATGAAAGAAAATAGTTGCATGCAAAATTGTTCGAGGATTACATGTGAAGTTACGATACCCGTTGTTTTTTTGTTGGAATAAAGCATATGTATGCAGGGTACATTTATAAACCATGTATGGTCAGATGTGTGGATATGAAATGACATGTCCTTTCTCCTCTACATAGACTGGTGTGTGCAGGATGCAATTTATGATGTTCTTGACATATGATATGTGCAACAAAGATTCTGCAAGATTATATTTTCATGTTTGGAAGCATGTGTGGGTAATTAGCCACAGAAAACTGAGAACTTGTATCGTGTGCAAAACAGTATGTGTAGAGGATAAAGAACATGGCAACGAGGGCATATGTGGATAAATTCCCAGGGAAAAGAAAAAATTGTTTAGCTACGGCCATGCAGTTGCGTGATATTTTGTGCCTTGTAATATATTTTGGCCAGGGAAAAAAATTGTACACATTTACTGCCATGGATAGAAAAGCGCAAAGGTTCATGTTTCTGCCTTTGTAGACTGTTCGTTGAGTCAGTTTTTCTCTATGTACATATTGCTTGTTCTCCGCTGAATACCAGCTTCCATTGATGTTCATTAAATTTTGTGGGTTCCCAAATTAAAACAAACAGAGTAGCTGGAGAAAATGAGAGAGTCTCGACTGCATCAGCTAAAGAGGATATAGAAAGGTGCATGCTCATACTGTTGTTTCATATTGCGTTGTTTTGCATTTCGTTTATGGTCTGGATATGTGTTAAGTTAGTTGCGTGCCTTCCTGCATGGTAAGTTTTCTTGGTTGCATACGTTTATTCATGCATACTAAGCTAGTGCATGTTTGTTGTGTTTGTGCTGCATTGTTGCATTTAAACAAACAAAATGGTTGGACAAGACGAATGACTCTTTGGCGGGTAAATAGACCTGTTTCTTTTTTTTTTTTACATGTCTGTTTTCAAACTAACTTGCCTTCCTGTCGATTGCATACTCCGCGTTGCTGCCTTGGAAAAAACAGGTTGCTTGGACAGGGAGATGAATTATTCTGTGCAGCAACAGAGGGTTCTATGGTACAATATTCTAAAAGGTATACCAAGTGTGCCTGCAAATTAAATATACAAACCAGGTGCGCGCATATGATATAGAATGCATATATTTTCTTCGTCCTAATGTCCATTTGCAAATGCTTGCATCAAAAAAAGTTGGACTAGTGAGACGGCCATGAGCAGTCATTCATTCCAGACATCGACGGACCGACAAGGCCAAAGGTAAAGATGCATGCGCTCTGCTCTTACTATGTTTACTAGAAAAATTTCCTGAGCTATATATTCATCTATGGCATGGCGAATATGTTGATTCCATCTACAGTACATGGTTTGCAGCTCGCAAGAAGTATCAACAAGTACGAGTGAGATGTCGAACCTATTGCATGTTTCGCAGACTAAGAGGTGTCGTTGCGAAACTATGGCTCCATAGTTCATCAAAAGTATGCGTGTACTTGTAGCACACTACAATTCACTTTAGTTTTCTTGTTCAAAAAATGTCTTCAGGTCTAGAGTTATGACATCCAAAGTACTATCAATAGAGGCCTTGAACAACTGCCAAACTGGACAGGTGTTCGTCGAGGACATAATGGTTGTCTATACCACCTACTTGGACAAGGCAAACAAAAGTAGACCCATTATGTGTGTTGATATGACAGACAATGACACCATGATGACAGTCACACTAACTGTTCCTCCACAACTTGTCCAGAAACATGCAGAAAAGATATTGCCGCGTAATGGGATATCCATTACAAATTTTAATATATTGTCAAAAACAGTATATGACCGTGGTGATTGCAATCGAATTATTTCGGTCAACGAAACAAGCATTGTGGAAAAAATTCCTCCTATTTGTTCAGAATACTGCTTCCTCCCGGACTCGACTATTAGGCAACTTGCACAGAGCACTGATATTTACCCAATGGGAATGATTGGGGATGTTGTCACACTGGCCAGGAAATTTGGGTTGCAACACATTTTCCATATAAAGGATGGAGAGTCGGACAACAAGAAGGCAATGGTACCGCTTTTCATATTCAGTTTTGTTGTTTACTTTCACTTCTGCATGTATGTCGAATAAGTTACACAAAAATTGCATTGTTCCATGTTGCAACTACAATTGTTCGATACGTATTCAGATTTGTTTTTGTCAATGGAACAACAATTGCATAAAGGGCAGATTCCACTTATGTTGTTCAAAAATATAACAAAAAAGAAGGATTCTAGAGAAACGATCTTTCGAACAACCTAGTCAACATTTGTAACAGAGTTGCGAGCAGAGACAGTAAAGGATCTGGAGAAACTTGCTAGCTCTACAATTGTTGTGCATATACATTTACAAAATCATCCTCGCTTTGCTTATAGAAATAGCCTTCAACAAATTTCTGCAACTGTTAATTTTTTTTTTTGTTTCAAAGGGGAGGGTAGGATGTAGTTCTGTATTATATTGTTCAATGTATTAATTCATTTGCTTGCATTCCCAGGTTGAAGGTCTTTTAGTTGCAGCCAATGTGTACTCGCCCCCCTTTGAGCCTGTTTGTGCAAAATGCCATTCTGATGCCTCTGCCTCCTCTTTGATAACTGATGATATGATTGATTGTCTAGGATACAGTGAAAAATGTCCATAATATTTATGGACATTGCCTCAGTGGTGTTATTCGAACCATGGGCAACACAACCATGCATTGTACGATCAGGAAGCCGCTGTTACAAAATGTGCTTCCTAAGTTGGCAGAGTTGTCGTATGAAACATATCTACAGAAAAATACAAGCAATGTCTACATGTTGCAGCAGCTTCAGATACAAAGAAAATTCACCTTAAATGAGGACAATGCAATTTTTCATATCAGTTGAAAAGGGGAAAAAATAAATTATATGATACTTTGAGAGGAAACGAAAATACCTCATGTATCTCTGTAATATTTTTTCAACATCCAGATGAAAGTTCGTTTCAACAGAAAACAAATGCGGTGATGTATTTTCTTTGTATATCAAATTGTTTGGTGCAAAGGTCAATGGGTTTTGCTCTATGGAACCTTTTGGGAACTTGCTTGTGGATTGTTTAAAGTATGGTTGGTTCTTGGTTATCTACTTTGTCTGTCAATTTGTATACCCTGGAACTCCAATTGTTCTTTGGAGGACACCGAACAATATAATTGTTTTTTTTTAGCCAGCTGGGAAGCAAATCTGCCTGGTATTTTCTATGCATTGTGACGCAACTATACTATCACTTGTTTTAACAGATTTCCTTGATCGATGAATTTGGTGAAACTATTGTTCTGAAATAATTTGAAATCAACGAATATATAGTGTCTGAACTGCGACTGTCCTCACATACAAACAAGAGGCTCTTAAAATATAAATTGGTCATTGTTTTCACGATTTTTCTTATTCAATGAAATTAGTCAGATTAATATCCTGGAATAATTTGAAATCAATGAATATTTAATGTGCAGAATGCAATTGTGCTATCATATGAACAACAAGCCCTTAAAATTCAAATTGGTCCTTGTTATGCTTGTGGTTATAGAATTTAAAAAAATAATCTTTTCTTTCCTTGATTCTTTTAAGAATAAGCGATTTAACATCCTTTAATAATTTAATGCGCCAACTCTCAAGTCCATCTGTCAATCTGTATATGGCGAATCTTTAAACGCTATTCGAAGGACAAGGAACAATGAAATTGCAATGTTGCCCCAAGCAACCCACAGGTTCCTTTGTCAATTTGTATATCACAGAGTTGTGGGTAGATTTTGTACAGCGTGGAACAATAAAGTCCCAATTTTCATCCCGCGAGCCTGAACAAAAGAGGCCCATTTTTTAGCCCACCAGCCCCACAGCCCTCGATCAAAAAAAATTGTTAAATATGAAATACATACGGAATTGTTATGGGACAATAAAAGTGCAATGTTCAGCGAACCAACCCGATTCCTCTTGTCAATTTGTATATGGCGGAAGTCTGGATACTAATTGTAGCAGAGGGAACAATGGAGACTCTATTTTCGGCCAGCCCGGCCGTGAACCCGCCATCCAAAAACTGCCTAAAAGAGCAATGTTCTGGAAACCAACCCAAGTCCTCCTGACAATTTGTATATCACAGAAGCCTGGGTGGTATATGTAGGAGAGGGAATAATAGAGACTTTATTTTCAACCCACCAGAACGTCAACCCGCGATCCAAAAATTGTCCAAGTATGGAATGAGGAATCCGCATATGTTGTATAAAATCTCATTCCATAGTTAATATGGAGACTATGTCCACAAGTCCGCTTGTCAATTTGTATATTGCGGAAGTGAAGATGCTATTTGTAGAACACAGAACAATAGATACTTAATTTTAAGCCCGCTAGGTCATGAATCCGCGATCCAAAAAGTGCTCATGTATTGAATGAGGGATCCACATATGTTCTAGAACAATGAGTTTATACAGCGGGGAACAATAGAGGCCCAATTTCCAACCTGCCAACCCTAGAGCCCCCGACAGAAAAAAATCAATAATTATGAAATTGATACGAAATCACTATGGGGCAATAAAAGTTCAATGTTCAACGAAGCACCTTGAGTCCACTTGTGAGTATGCAATGAGGGTTCCGCATACTTAATTTTCATCCCATCTATGGAATGAGGGATCCGCATATGTTCTAGAACAATACAAATGCACTGTTCATCCAAGTAGCCCACAGCTCCTCCTATCAATTTGTATGTCGCGGAAGTCTGGGTGCTATTTGTAGGAGACGGAACAATAGACACTATTTTCGGTCGGCCATGCCGCGAATCCACAATCCAAAAACTGCCTAAGTATGGAATGAGGAATCCGCATATGCTGTATAAAATCTCATTCCATACTTTATAGAGGCTATGTCCACAATCCGACGTGTAAATTTGTATATCTTGGAAGTGTAGATGCTATTTGTAGAACACAAAACAATAGATATTTAATTTTCAACCCGCCAACCCGCAATCCAAAAAGTTCCCAAGTATGGAATGAGGACTTTGCATATGTTCTACAACAATAAAAATGTAAAGTTCAACCAAGCAACCCGTAGGTCTGCATATGTTGTAGAACAATGTATTTGTATAGCGCGGAACAATAGAGGCCCAATTACCAGCCCACCATCCCTAGAGCCCCCGATAAAAAAAAATCGCTAACTATGAAATTGATACGGGATCGCAACGACACAATAAAAGTCCAATGTTCAGCGAAGCAGCTCGAGTCCACCTGTCAATTAGTATCCAATTAGTGATTCGCATATGCTGTATAAAATCTCATTCCATACTTTATATACAAACTTTGTCCCCAGGTCCGCGTGTCAATCTGTATATCGCGGAAGTGTGGGTGCTATTTGTAGGATACAAAACAATAGATACTTCATTTTCAGCCCGCCAGATCGTGAACCCGTGATCCAAAAAGTGCCCAAGTATGGAATGAGGGATCCACATATCTTCTAGAACAATACAAATGCAATGTTCAACCAAGTAGTCTGTAACAACTCGTGTCAATTTATATGTCGCGGACAACTCCAGAGCCCCTGATAAAAAAAAATCGTTAACTATGAAATTGATATGGGATCGCAACGGGACAATAAAAGTCCAATGTTCAGTGAAGCATCCCAAGTCCACCTGTCAATTTGTATATCGCTGAAGTCTAGATGTTATTTGTAGGCGACGAAACAATAGATTGTTTTCAGTGTGCCAGTCCGCCAACGCGTGCTCCAAAAACTGCCTAAGTATGCAATTAGTGATATGCATATGTTGTGTAAAATCTCATTCCATATTTTATATATAGATTATGTCCACAGGTCCGCGTGTCAATTTGTATATCGCAGAAGTGTGGGTGCTATTTGTAGGATACGGAACAATAGATACTTAATTTCAGCCCGCGCGCCCACGAACTCACGATCCAAAAAAGTGACCAAGTATGGAATGAGGGATGTGCATATGTTCTAGAACAAAACAAATGCAATGTTCAGCCAAGCAGCCCATGGCGACTTGTGTCAATTTGTATTTCGTGGAAATCTCAGTGCTATTTGTAGGACAGGGAATAATAAAGACTCTTTTTTCGACCTGCCATACTGCAAACCCGCGTTCAAAATACTGCCTAAATATGGAAACATGGATCCGCATATGCTCTATAAAATATCATGTCAATACTTTATATAGATACTCATCTCCACAACTCCCACCGTCAATTTGTATATCGCATAAATCTAGGTGTTATTTGTAGGAGACAGAACAATAGAGACTTTATTTTCGGCCTGCCAGACCGCGAATCCAAGATCCAAAAACTGCGTATGGAATGAGGAATCCGCATATGTTCTAGAACAATACAAATACAATGTTCAGCCAAGCAACCCATAGGTCCTCCTATTAATTTGTATATCGCAAAAATGTGGTTGCTATTTGTAGTACAACGGACTAAGAATCCACATATGTTCTAGAATAGTACAAATGTAATGTTCATCCAAGCAACCCGTATGTCGTGCTGTCAATTTGTATATCACGAAAATCTGCGTGCTATTTGTAGGACATGGAACAATATTCAGTATTTTTTCAGCCCGCCAGGCCGCGAAACCGCGATAAAAAAAGTGCCCAAGTATGGAATAAGTGATCCACATATGTTGTATAAAATATCATGTCTATACTTTATATAAAAACTCATCTCCACAACTCCCACTATCAATTTGTATATCGCGTAACTGTGGGTGCTATTTGTAGGGCACAGAACAATAGATACTCAATTTTCAGCCCGCCAAACCGCGAACGCACGAAACAAAAAGTGCCCCAAGTATGGAATCACGGATTCAGATATGTTCTATACAATCTGATGTCCATACTTTATAAAAGTACATGTTTAACCAACCAACCTGCAATGTTGAACCAACCAACCCACAACTCTGCCTATCATTTTGTATCTCGCAGAAGTGTAGGTGCTATTTGTAGGACACAGAACAATAGAGGCTCAATTTTCAGCCCGCCAGGCTGAGAACCCATCTGCTAGGCAAAGAACCATCGGGCCTTCACATCTCCTGGGTATATCTTCTTTCATTTTTCTTTTGTAACCCGCCTAACCGCTTTCCATATGCAATAATTAAGCTTTAATGCTAGTAGCCATCCTGTAGCAACCGTTACAGTTGTCATTAATGTCCAGAATTTCGGAGAAGATTTGTCATTAGTACGAATTAAACTAAGATTTGCGCACAAGCATGTTATCCTTTCCAATTATTCATTTCAAAGGTGACGCAATATTTTTTTTTTGTCCGCCGACGAGTTGGTGCTTTTAAGAAATTTATGATTCTTAATGTCTTTTCGTCGTCATTGCCACCTTCGCACTTTTTTCTAATTGTGCAATTAGTGAGCTATGATGGTCACAACTCATTCCGCACAAACCCTAGAAATTTTCATTGATCAACAAAAGGCTCAAGGAGATATTCCATTGATATGCATTAAACCAGACTTTGTGAAGGATTATATTATCCCTCCCCGATTTTCATTTGAAACATTGTCTCGAGCAAACGAAAATTCTTAATAAATTGTGGCGGCAATTCTTTCCACACACAGTCAACACATTGGGGCATAATGGCCACAGGTTCCACTATTCTAGGGCATATTATTACTATTCATCTCTCTTCAGCCACGAGCAAAAAACGAGATGGTCCCTTGGTACACCGAGAGATATATTTCAAGCCAAAAAATTCGATGCAAACCTTGGTTTCTCAGAGAACCTGCCCACTTGCAGTCATGCCTGTCGCAGAACTTTATGCCATGAATTCCAAGCTAGAAGAAATTGATCTGATGGACGATGATACAGCAATGGATGATGGCAATGCAGAAAATATTCCCACTCCTGGGCCCAAATTGAAATGAAACATAATGAACGAACCTTCCCGACTCAGTGATCGCAGTCATGACAACACCAAAAGGAGTTTCAGAAGAAAAAAAATGTACAGTGAACGCAATAGCCACTTTGCACCGCCAAAGTAGGAATTCCAGAGTTCCAAATTAGTCTGTTCTGGGAGCAAGAGTTTGATTGTAAAGCAATCATATGTTGATTCTTTTAGAGATATATTTCAAGCCAAAAAAATATTGTTTAACATTTTCGGGTATCAGGTGCAAAACTTTCGCTGTTGCAACGCATTTTCCTACTAGTCATCTCCTTCTGCCCAAAATGGAATAATTTGGGCCTCTGCAATTGCACGTGCAAGCTGTACTACATAATTTTTTTTTACTATGAAGAGGTGGTTTCAACTAAGGATAATTCCACTTGCCCTGCAACCATTTTCGTCTTCTTCCTCAGGCAAAGCTTCTGAAAAATATCAATTTCAGCAGAGGATGATTAATCAAGGAGAAAACTCCAAGGATCTTGCATACTGCGGAACCCATGCATGTGTTTGTCGCAGATACCTTCCATGTTTTCAACCGAAGAACTGGATCCAATTTCTAAGCATAGATGTATAGTACTCAGTGCTTTTCTTATTTTTTTAAATGGATTTGCTATTATGAAATTTTGGCCTTAGACTCTTTGTTTCTGCCACTTTTATGGGTTTCACGCTTGTTCTAATTGGAATACTTCGGCGCTCTCGTACTTCTTCGATCTTCTGTTTACTAATACCAATGTAAAATGTTCCAGCAAAATCGTTCTTCTTATTTCTAGAGATGCAATTATTATGTTTTAATGCTAATTAGTACAAAACAAAGTTCACTACTTCAATTGGTATGTTACAGTCATGGAATAATGTATCAAGAACATAACGGCACACGCATGTTGCAATAAAATGTAATCTTCAACAATGCATTTCCTGATAACTAGTAGATCATGATTTTGCAATAATGGGGCTTCTTTGAAATCAATTCGCACTTACGAAAAATGTCTTCTGCCTTTCTATTTTCCCAATTCACGCGTTTCCAATCACTGCTTCCCCTTTCTTTAAATTGACCCTCTATTGTTGTCCCACAACTACCACCCAGAGTTCCGCCATATAGAAATTGACAAGAGGACTCCGCTGGCTGCATCAACATTGCACCTCTACTTTTCCAAGACCTCAAAACAACATTCGTAGCTCTGCTATATACAAATTGGCAGATATACAAATTTGCAACCGTTCTTAGATCATGCCCTTTTCCGTATTACAGTTCACCTATCATGCCCTTTTCATGATCTCTTCTGTTTTACACATTTTACACTCAAAAATTATGAAACATGAAACTTTACCCTTTTCTGTATTACGGTCCACCTATCATGCCCTTTTCCGTGATGCACATTTTTTGCACTGAAAACTTTCGAGAAATACAATTTAACCACCGCTTCCTCGCATATTTACTGGAACTATTGTCAACCCGTTTTGAAGCCCATCTGTCTGCTTTTCATACTTCGCCATTTGTTCAAATTTCTTTAGGGAATTGTCCCTTTGTTGGGTTGAAGAAATATTCAGTTCGTAGTCGTTGTTTCCTGTGCCAGCGTCCTTTTGGAATTAGCAGTTGGCAATTATATAAAAGATCTTATTTCTACGCATGCAATTAGCAATTTCCCTATTCCATAATTAGTCATTTTGTCGAAATTCCGCAAATATACAAACCGGTCGCTGAACTCCCCCTTCATAATCTCTTCCTGACTATCCACATAACCCTTTTTTGAATCACGTCCAACCTCTTTTCATAACTTTCCATTTCTTCCTTTCTCTCTATCGTCTCCGTCACCTTTGCACTTCTCTACAATAAAAGAAAATATAAAGTTTTTTATATATATAGACATATCTTGTTTCTAAATATGGAATTACTGGAATTTAATTCTAACAGGCCATCATGCAGAAACCGTATATATCGTCATTGATGGGCGAAAGGGCTGAGGAAATCTCATATTCATGCACATTAAACCAAAATTTGCGGGGAGATTATATTGTCCCTTTCGAGTGTTCATTTCAAAATCATGAAATCCCTTTCACATCGCATGGCCTTCGCACGTTCAAGAAACCTCCATTCCTTAATTGCTCTTCGTCGTACCCGCCACCTTCGCATTTCTAAATATGCAATAAATAAAGTTTACTCCTAACAACTCATCATGCACCACCAATACCGATTGTCATTAATCAACGAAAGGCTCGAGGAGCTTTCCCATTCATAAGCATTTAACCAAGATTTAGCAAAAAGTTACATTATTCGTTGTGATTGTTCATTTAAACCATCATCTGCAACAAAGAAACCTTCTCAAAAACCTATGGCATCAGTTCTGCACCAGTTCTATGGAGATACAGTGAGCATCTTCGGTTGTCATGACCAGAACTTCCACTGGTCTAGGGCATTTTCTTATTACTCAACCTCTGCCATAGAGAACCAAGTAATTTGGACTTCTGGGATTGCTCATGCAGGTTGTGTCCCTGAGGTTTTTTACTATAACGACTTGGTCTCTTGGTGTGCCGATAAATTTATTGCAGAGAAAAGAATTATTCCACTGCACGACAACTCTTCTATTTCTTTGTCACCTCAACTCTTCCGACAGATGTTGAAATTGCCCGAGCCAACATTGACGTTCAAAGGAGAAGATTGCAAACAGTTCCTAGCAAAGCATAATAATGGATTGGACCTCTTGCCCCTTTTTTTGGAAAACCCGAATCTAGTTCTTGAAGATATTACAAGCATGCAGGTTAGTTCATTTAAAAATCCTTTTCGCGAATTGTCTGGCTGTTTACAAGAATAACGGGACAGGATTCCACAACTACTGTTTCCTGCATGGCTCTTTACATATTTTTTTTTCACAGTCAACGAACAAGCCATTTTTTATTGGGGAAGGATAATTTCTTATGAAATCTCTTCCCAATTGTCAAGCTACAAAAGGGGAATTTTTTTTGTATGTCATCCTATTTAGTTTTTGCAATAGCACATTCCTGTCGATTTCCGCAACTATCTCTGTCCAAGAATGTCAACTGTGATTTCCACCCAATAATGTTCTGGTACCAGGCCTTGTGGAAGCACAAGGCTTCCCACTGTTTTTATGAGGTTTTTAATGGCTTCCTTTCTATTTTCAAACTTTTCTTGTTAGGAGAAAATGCTCCCCGCTTATCTGAACAGGCAACTAATTTTTTGGACAAAAAGGGAATAGTCCAACATTTGGATAATTACACTGCCATAAGAATTTTTGGCTCCACAGAACAACCATCTCTCCTTCCATGTCACATTACGGACATAATTTTTATTGCAGAAGTAGCACGTCAATACAACTACGGGTTCCATCTGTTCCAAAGGAAGAAAAAAAAACAATTCATTCCTATGCCTTGGAAAGTAGGGGAATTCGTGTTGAAAAATGTCAACAAATTTGACGATTTCATAGCACATTTTAGTATCTCCAACCTCAGATATGTTGAACACATAAAAGGATTTGACCCCTATGATATTTTTAGACAACATTTACATTCACTTGGCCTCGGCGATTGTTTTGTAAATAAACACCTGCCCAAAAACAAAGACAGTCACGGGCCTGCCTCTGATGCTGACAACGTAGAGACAGTGCAAAACTGCACCAAATTGTACATGCAACAAGGGAAAGACCCTAGTGACAAGAGTGTTCAATCCGCAAATACCACTCCAAAAAGTACGACATCCCGAAGCATCACTCGAACGACCCATCATAACAACAAATAAACCCATAATTATTCAAACGGAGGAGGAGATAACGACCCTCCTCATTCTAAAATTGATAGTTCTCACAAGCTTCCAGTGGAGAAAAAGAGAAAAAAAAATGTGGGGCAGGCAGAAGACCCGGAAATTCAGACTGAGAACATGGAAATTGACATTGATCTGGATGCCATGTTCCCCTTCTTTGATCAGCCCAAGGACGTCATCCACCATAGCCATCCAATGGACATATCCATTGCCCAAAATTTTGACGAAGATGAATCCTTCATGTTCCAGAGCGTTGTTTTTGATAGCCGGAACAAAAAAATGATATTTCAAAAAAAAAATGTTAAAAATATCAAAGGCAAATCTTGTTCAGAGGTTGACGTTGCCAACATGCGGCCATCCCAAATATGTCAACTTCACACCGTGACCAGAGAAGCACTTAATGACTCCATTGAATGAATGGAGACCCACAATGCCAGAGTGAAGGACCAAGTCAAGGAATTGGAAGACACTTTCTTTCCTATTCCATTGCTTGTCGATCCTTTGGCAATAGCCATGCCCGACACCCCTGCACCCAATGTAAAATCACCCTCCACCCTGCTCACATCCTGTAAAGGATATATGGAAAAAAATATCACAAAAAGAATGGAACTGGTTACTGATGCCTGGAAAAGAGCACAAACCATCGCTTCCCTTGGAACGAGGGCACATAGCTTGCTCGATATTTTGCAAGCCGAATTAAAAGATGATGAAAAAATCTTCTTAAAAACGGTCATCCCTTTTGGCAAGATTGTCAACAATATGACAGAAACAAAAAGAAGAGAAGAAGATCTTCCATCCAAAAACCGGATCGGCCAATTGAATGCATGTTGGAAAGAAAAAGTAAACAACCTGTGTCTC
>SNQJ01S0238528.1:0-13672 GCA_010110895.2 Picea sitchensis
AGATCCCTCGTCTTCCAAATGGCTTCCTGTAGGCTGGTAGGCTTGAAGGCCTTAACCCAACCCTTCAAGGGTTCCATCAATCCTTCTATAAAGAGCATCATGAGCCTGGTTGGGGACATATCTTGCACCATCACTGCCAACCTTTGGAACTCATTAATGTATGCCTCAGCCGTACCTGTTTTCTTGAGTTGGGTGATCTCTCGGAAGTGTAACTCAGGATCTCCTAGGTCAAATCTATCAATGAGCCCCTGAGTGAATTCTGTATAGGATACAATCTGGTTGTGGCCGAGGGTGGTGAGCCCATGGTACCACCAGTCGTGGGCCTTGCCATCCAAGTACATAGTGGCAAACTTGATGGCCTCCATCTCTCTCATGGGGTTAAGTTGCAGGTAAGTATCCAGCTTCTGCACCCATGCTTGTGTTGTCATCTTAGTCGTACCATCAAAGTATGGAATATCTATCTTCCCTTCCCTTCGCTCAAACTCAAAGCTGCCCCAATGGTTCGTCCTAGGCTGGTTTTTGAACTTGAGTTGACAATACTGGTCTAGGGACATCTGTCTTTGAAGTTTCATATCCAAGCTGTAGTATTCCCTGGTACTCTTGGCTAATTGTGCCACAAAATCTTCAACCTGTTCCTGCTGCTCTTGCTCATCTGTAAATGTGGGCATGTATGGTCTGGGGTTAGCTCTGCTACCTGAGTGTTGGCCTAGCGGTTCATCTGTGAACACTGGCACGTATGTCCTATGATTGGTCTTGCTACCCATCTTCCCATGAAATGTGCCACCTCCAAGACTTCCTTCGGATCCTGGTGCTTTCTCCGGGTTATATCTGTCTTCCTCATGGGTTCCACCGGACCCTCCACCCTCCTTATTCCCATACGTATCAGGATCTTTTCCTCGATGGTTTACTTGCATCAGAAGGTCAGTTATTCTAGTTTGGTTCTCGTTCATTTTCTGTAGATTCTCATCAACTTTCTTCAAGGTTTCAGAGATTTTGGCCTGTCCCCTTCTGTTGGTTTCCTGATACTCATCCAACTGTCAGACCAATTTGCTTTCTGTGCAGTTCATGTTTTGTTGGAACTTATCAAATTCAGTTACTAAGAGAGCCAAGCCCTGAGGCTCATGGTCGTCTCCTGACCCCTCCATTTCTCCCTCTATTTCACTGTTGTTTTTCTTCCTCCAACCCATAAAAATTCCCCTGTACTTCTGCATGCACCGATCTCTCCACAGGTTTGGAGGATCAAGGCTTTGATACCACTGTAATGATCCCAAGCCAAATTCTTTCTTGGAATCACTAACTACTACTAATTTATTGAGTTATTAAGTGCATACAAGATTCATCAACACATGGAGATCACAATATATTCAAATGTAGAAGCACGAGCAAAGATCTGACCTTTTTATCATGAGCAATGTAAGATCAATACAATAGATGGCCGATCTGGCATAAACCTCAGATGGCCGTACAAGCAATAGATATGAGCTACTAAAAAATGCTCCCGACAAAAAAAAATAATCCTCCAAAGGTTGGATATACAATGAATACTAAATCAAGCAGATCTGAGTCACACTAATGCTCAACCTCCAAGCTGGAAAGTGCCACGTCCTGCTAGAATGTTGAAGCCCTGAATAATTCTTCCCTGCTACCAAAAGTGTCCAATGATCTCGAGAAATATGCCAAATGATATATCGGGCAACTGTAAGGAAAACCCAGATGTCCAAATTCCCAAATCCACTCTCAAACCCCGCAGATCTGAATTCTTCACTTAATGGTGTGCCCCACTGGATGACTGAAACCCTAGCTGGTTTGGTCCTGATGAAGGAGGCCTCCAAATTCTTTGAAACTCTCCAAGAATATAGATCGGGCTATGAGAATCCCGTGGGAGAAGTTTCGGTCTTAGATCTCAAGCAGATCTCCCTAGATCTGAGTTTTACTGAATCACAGGACGTCCCCTATGGCTCCACGACGTCCCAATCTGTAGACAAATATAGAATGATGATAACCCTCCAGAAAATCCCTCAAACTTATGGTCTTGCCCTTGCAAACAAAACCCAACTTTCGGAATGGCCCTCGGCCCTCAGGATAAGCTGTATCGAACCTCCCTTGATAAACTGGCCCTAAGACTAGAATGGTGTGGAGGAGTCTTTCATCCCCGAGACGAAGCTGTGGAACAAGGTGAGTGGATATTTCACCATTGAGTTGCTCACAAGGGTTTGTACAGCAAAACCCCAAAACTGAATGCTCAAGAGAAATAGCAAATGCTAATCCAAAACTAGAATGAGTAATAGGTGCACCCCAACCTCTTACTTATACTTTTCCTTCTAATTCTCTGTTGAGTTAGGTTAACTCCCAGGGTTAATATTCTATTGAGTTATCTTTTACTCCTTTACTTTTCCTTTCTTAAGTCAACTTAAAAATATAACTTTTAACTTCTTGACTTTTCCTTTGTGAATTTTGCTACCCTGTGGAAGCTCCAACTCATAAGCTACTGCCCCTATCCTTCTGCTGACTCTGTAAGGTCCAAAGAAACGTGGCTACAGTTTCTCTGCTCCGCTTCTTTTAATGGAGGCCTGCCTGTATGGTTGCAACCTCAAATAGACTGAATCACCAACCTCAAAGGTACGATCAACTCTGTGCTTGTCTTCTTGGACCTTTTGCTGGTTTTACACCCTCTGTAAATGATCCTTCAATTCCCTGAGAATGTCTTGGCTCTACTGTATCCAATCCTGTACCATCGGAGCCTTGCTGTCACCAAATGTAATCTCCACAAATGATAAAGCATCATAGCTATATAAAGCTTTGAAGGGTGACATGCCAATGGACATATGTTGGGTGGTGTTGTAGAAATATTCTCCAAAATGTAACCATCTGACCCATGCTTTCTGTTGTCCCGCTACGTAGTTTCTGAGGTAACCTTCCACCCATTTGTTGACTATCTTAGTCTGACCATCCGTCTGAGGTTGATAGCTAGTACTAGGAGTCAATACCGTACCCACTAATCTGAACAACTCCTCGAAAAACGTACTCATGAATCTATTGTCCCTATCACTGATGATGGTTTTGGGTAGGCCGTGTAGTCTAAACACCTCTCTGAAAAATAATTAGGCCACCTGTGCTACACTGAAGTCTGTGGCTATGGGAAAAAAGTGTGCAAACTTCGTCAACCTGTCTACCACCACGAAAATGCAATCTTTCCCCTGTGCTCTGGGCAACCCGATGATGAAATCCATGGATATACTTTCCCACTTGTGCTCTGGAATAGGTAAGGGCTGCAACAG
The DNA here is from genome assembly GCA_010110895.2 of Picea sitchensis. Taxonomy (NCBI): domain Eukaryota; kingdom Viridiplantae; phylum Streptophyta; class Pinopsida; order Pinales; family Pinaceae; genus Picea; species Picea sitchensis. The sequence goes on from SNQJ01S0238528.1 coordinate 3,279, forward strand.
TCCTACAGGGTGYGTGTTCTCATCCTTGTTTTCTTGGCATGTAGTGCATTCTTTGACATTCTTGGCATGTAGTGAATTCAATGTCAAAGTCATAGGCTTGTATTTTGCTTACCCATTTTTGCTGTCTTTCATTCAAATCCTTCTTCTCCAATAGATATTTAAGACTATTATGGTCTGATTTGACCACAAACCTTGCACCTACCCAATATTGCCTGGATTTGGCTAGTGCATGCATGATAGCCAACATTTCTTTGTCGTAAATGCCATGAAGTAGTTCAGGACCCCTGAGTTTCCATCTTTCGTAGGCAAGGGGGTGCCTGTTCTACATCAACACGGCCCCTATACCTTCCCTCGAGGCGTCACACTCCAAAGTGAAGGGTATGCCGAAATCAGGAAGAGATAGAACTGGGCAGGTGCTCATGACCTCTTTCATTTTCTCCATCGTGACTTGGGCCTCATCATTCCATTTGAAGGACCCCTTTTTGGTCAGGTCATTCAAGGGTGTGCACAGTTGAGAAAACCCTTTGACAAATTTCCTATAGTATGTGCATAGGCCCAGGAATCCCCTCAGTTCTATGAGTGTTTTCGGAGTAGGCCATTCCCTAATGGATGTTATTTTCTCCTGGTGTACCTGTACCCCTTTTTCCCCTATGATGTGTCCCAGGTAAAGCACTTCTGTCATTCCAAACTCACACTTGGATTCCTTGGCGTATAGTGATTGTTCTTCCATGATTGAAAGGATTTGGTCCACATGTCGAAGGTGTTCCTCCCATGTCTTGTTGTAACTGAGCAAGTCATCAAAGAATACCAACAAGTGTTTCCTCAGCTGTTTGTTGAACACATGGTTCATGCAAGACTGAAATGTGGCTGGGGCATTGGTTAACCCAAAGTTAATCACCAAAAATTCGTAATGGCCATAGTGACACCTAAATGTTGTTTTTGAGATGTCCTCCTCCCTCATCTTGATTTGATAGTAGCCCGAGCGAAGATAATTTTTTGTGAAATATATAGCTCCATGCAACTCATCCAGCAACTCATCAATCCTGGGTATGGGGTACCTGTTTTTTATCGTCTTTTTATTCAAAGCCCGGAACTCAATGCACATTCTCATCGTTCCATCCTTCTTCTTCACTAAGACTATTGACGAAGCAAATGGGCTTGACCTTGGTCTGATGTGTCCCATGTCTATAAGCTCCTTGTTGGCCTTCTCTATCTCATCTTTATACTTCTTGGGATGCCTATAGGGTGTGCTGATAACAGGCTTAGCCCTTGTTTCTAGCTCAATGATGTGCTCAAACCCCCTGTCTGGTGGCACACCCGGAGGAATCGAACCAAACACTTTCTGGTGCTTATCAAGGATTCTTTTGATATTTGGTGTGTAATGCACCTTTCCCTTCTTATCCACCTATGTTGAGATCTTACATTCTGTTGTGTATACGATTTCTTCCCTTCTGAAGATGGCTTCTATACTCTTGGTCGTGACCACTCTGGCAGAGTTACCTGTCATGCCTCTGAGCACAACCTTTCATCCTCCTTCCTCCACAAAGGACATTTCCATGGTCTTGTAATTTGTGGTGATGGGTGCTAAAGTGTTGAGCCACTGCACCCCTAGGATGATGTTTGTATCGGGAAGATCCATCACATACACATCCTGAAGTAACTTATGGCTTCCCAACGTGAGTTTCATACCTAGTATGTATTTGTTACAAGGCATATTACTACCACATGCTACCTCCACTTTGAATCCTTCAAACTCTACTGTAGGTATGTGCCTCCTCTTCAGTAATGTTGCATCAATGAAATTGTGGGAAGCTTCTCCATCAATCAGAACCGACACTCTCTATCCTTATAAGACCCCTCTCATCCTGAAGGTGTTGAACTTGGGTACCCCGCTAATAGATGCCAACGTAGCCTTCTCTCCAGTCGCCCAGTCTAGTTATGGAACCTCCTCTTCTGCTGCCTCTAACGTTTCAGCCTCGATGTTTTGTATCTGACCATACTCATCCTCTTCTTCATCATCTGAAGTGACCTCAATGTAATGTACCTGTCCTCGTCCCATGCACTTGTGTGAGGGATTCCATGGCTCCTTGCATGTGAAGCAGAGTTGCTTCCTTCTCAGTTCCCCTCACGGTGTTGTCATCTATTACGCCACGACCCTTGTCATAATCCTTAGGGTCACGTCTCTAGTTTATTGGAGCCTTTGATCTCTTCCACCATTGTTAGAGGTGAATTGCAGGAACATGAATTTTGGTTTGGCAATTTGGACCCGGATCCCTAGTCTCTTCCAAATGGCTTCACAGCAGAGGTGGTAGGCAGAGGCCTTAACCCAACCCTTCAAAGGGTTCCATCAATCCTTATATAAAGAGAATCATGAGCCTGGTAGGGGACATATCTTTTACCATCACTGCCAACCTCTGGGAACTCATCAATGTATTACCTCAGTAGTACCTATTTTCTTGAGTTGGGTGATCTCTTGGAAGTGTAACTCAAGATCTCCTACATCAAATCTATCAATGAGCCCACAGGTGGAGTGCGTATAGGATACAATCTAGTTTGTGGCAGTGTGGTGAGCCCATGGTACCACCGGTCGTGGGCCTTTCCATCCAAGTACATAGTGGCAAACTTGTGGCCTCCATCTCTCTCATGGTGTTAAGCTGCAGGTAAGTATCCATCTTCTGCACCCTTGCTTGTGTTGTCATCTTAGCCACACCATCAAAGTAGGGCGTGGAAGATAGAGATTCCATACTTTGCTCAAACTTAAAGTTTCCCCTGTGGTTCGTCTTAGGTTGATTTATGAACCTAAGTTGGAAATATTGGTCTAGGGACATCTTTTTTTGAACTTTCATATCCAAGTTTTAGTATTCCTTGGTACTCCTGGGTAATTGTTCCACAAAATCTTGAACTTGTTCATGTTGCTCTTGCTCATATGTAAATGTGGGCATGTATGGTGTAGGTTTAGCTCTGCTACGAGTGTGTTAGCCCTAGAGGTTCTTCTGTGAACACTGGCATGTATGTCCTATAATTGGTCCTACTACCCATCAGCCCATGGAATGTGCCACCTCCAAGACTTCCTTGAGGATCACAGTGCTTTCTCTGGGTTATATCATCTTCCTCATGGGTTCCAGTTCCTCAACACCTTATTCCCATGCGTGTCGGATCTTTTCCTCGATGGGTTACTTGCATCGAAGGTCAGTTATCTAGTTTGGTTCGTTCATTTTTTCTGTATATTCTCATCAACTTTCTTCAAGGTTTGAGAAATTTCGGCCTGTCCCCCTCTATTGGTTTCATTTACTCATCCAATTTGTCGGACCAATTTTCGCTGCATGCAGTTCATGTTTTGTTGGAACTTATCAAATTCGGTTACTAAGAGAGCCAAGCCATAAGGCTCATGGTAGATCTGCCCCTCCATTTCTCCCTCTATTTCACTTCTATTTTTCTTCCTCCAGCCCATAACAATTCCCACAGCCTTACGCATGCACTGATCTCTCCACGAGTTTGGAGGATCAAGGCTCTGATACCACTATAATGAAATCAAACCAAATTATTTCACTTTGGAATACTAACTACTACTAATTTATTGGTTATTAAGTTGCATACAAGATTCATCAACACATGGAGAACACAATATATTCCAGGTGAAACTTTAAAGCAAAGGTCTGACCTTTTTATCATGAGCAAAGTAAGATCAATACAATGAATGGCGATCTAGCATAAACCTCGGATGGCTATACAATCAATAGATATGAGCTACAAATGCTCGACAATACAAAATGAAGCTTCCAAGGGTTGGATATACAATGAAGACTAAATCAGTATAGATCACGAGTCGCACTGGTAGCAACCTCCAAGGCTGGAAAGGGTGCTGCGATCACGCTAGAATCTCTTTGAAGCCCCGAATAATTATTCCCTACTACCAAGGTGTCCAATCATCTCGAGAAATATGCCAAATAATAGAGACATTTGTAAGGAAAACCAGATGTCCAAATTCCCAAATCCACTCTCAGAGCCCTTGGATAGCGTTTATTTGCTGAATGGGGTGCCCTACTAGATGAATGAAACCCTAGTTGTTTTGGCCCTGATGAAGGTGGCCTCAAATGCTCTGAAACTCTCCAAGGAATATAGATCGGCTGTAGAAGTCCATGTGGGAGGATTCGAGATAGGATCTCATGATCTCCTAGATCGAGTTCTTGAATCAGGCGTCCCATTGTGAAACCACATCCCAATCATTAGACAAATATAGAATGATGATTACCCTCAGGAAAATCCCTCAAACTGATGGTCCACCTGGAAACAAAACCAAGTATCAAAATGGCCCTAGGTCCTCGGGATAAAGTGGATCAAACCTCCTTGATAAGCCCACGAGACTAGAATGGTGTGGAGAAGTCTTACATCCCGAGACAAGATGTGGAACAAGGTGAGGTAGATATTTCACCAGGTTGCTCTGGTTTTCTGAAAAACCAAGCCCCGAATGCTCAAAGCAATAATCAAGAAATATCCAAATCAGAATAGGTAATAGGTGCACCCCAACCTCTTACTTATACTTTTCCTTCTAATTCTCTGTTGAGTTAGGTTTAACTCCCAGGGTTAATCTTCTATTCTTACTGTTGAGTTATATTTTACTCCTTTCCTTTTCCTTTCTTAAGTCAACTTAAAAATATAACTTTTAACTTCTTGACTTTTCCCCCTTAGTGTGGACTATGACCTAGTGGGGTTGCTTGGGACCTTGAGTCTCCTCATTACCTCTCTAAGGATGGGGACGATACAATGTAGGCACGCTTATGAGTGTTTTATATTTTGGGAAATACAAGAGATAGCTGACATTTTTTCTATGCTTAGCTATTTTGGGAAATATTTGGTATTGAATCTATTTCAAGGGAAAATTATTCGACCAAGTTGAAAAGACTATATAATTTGAATATGCTTATGCTAGTTGATCAACAACTTATGGCACTTTCTTCTTCGATTCCACTAAATATTCTTCCCAGTATTTGGCCTTGTATCGAGGAAAGGAAATTGACTTTCATTTTAGATGCCAATCTCCTATGTTTCAACTCTTGAAACGTTATTTAATTAGTTAAACATTTAATGATAGAAAGTAATTCTCGATATATGTTTAGCATTAACCAACCTCTCTGGTGCTATCTTTAGATAGGTAGTAATTCTCATCCTTCATTGGGGTGATGAGGGTTTGTCCACGAAGGATACCATTCGTGATAGTTTATTTTGCCTCCTCCATGACCTTTGCACTACCTTTGCTTCACCTATCGCCTTTTTGTACATGGTGTAAACCACTACATACTATGTTGAACCTATATTTAGCTTTTGATCATGGGTAATGGGGAGCTATAAGCACATATTCAGCAACACGAATTCAGCTGGTTCTTATAGGCCACTCACATAACTTCTATTAGATCAATAGAACTTGAAGGAAACATTGAGAAAATTATAGAAGGGGCTAAGGTCATATTACTCTCAATGTAGGAAGATGTTTTTGAGGGCGGAAAAGCAATTTCATCGCAAACATACCCGATATACAAATTTCCTGCAATGAAGCTTTCTCTTAGCAATTAGAGCAAGTCGTTGCATTCAATGCAAGGATTGGTTCCACTCTACCTATGTAAGCCATAAACAATAGAAATGGATTACTACTGAGGGTATGACTTGGGTCAAACAATATTATCCACAATACCTACTATCATTGACTTAACATGCATAGAATGGAAATGTTGAATACACCATTATACCACAATATTTTTTCCTTTCCTATTATGCTTACCTAGCATTATATCCATATTAGTGGAGGCGAAGAAGAAAGTGCCATAAGATATTGATCAACTAGCGTAAGCATATTCAAACTATATAGTCTTTTCAACCTAGTCGAACAAGTTTCCTTTGAAAAAGATTCAATACCAACATTTCAAAAATAGCTACATAGAAATAGACCCTATAGAAAATGTAGAGCACGTCTTGTGTTCCAAAGATGTGAAAACTACCGACCGAGGCGTTCCCCTAGACAGCCAGTCCCCCCACCTCTTAAGAAGTGAGACTTCCGTCGGCTGAACACCCACTGGAATATGATCTCCTGTGAGGGAAAAATCAGAAGTAAAGTTATGTTACAGTTGACAGAAATGAAAAGGAAGGTAAAATAATGAGGAAAAATAGAAAGATAACAGAGATGTGGTCAACTGAGTTGTCTGATCTTGAGAGGGGAGGCACATACCCTCTGATGGGAGTTTGGAAGGATTCAAAGTGGAGATAGCATGTGGTAGTACTATGCCTTGTAACAAATACATGCAATTGAAACTCACCTTGGGAAGCCATGAGTTGGATTCAGGATGTGTATATGATGGATCTTCCCAATACCAGCATCATCCTAGGGGTGCAGTGGCTCGGCACTTTAGCAGCCATCACCACAAATTACAAGACCATGGAAATGTGCTGTGTGGAGGAAGGAGGATGAAAGGTGTGCTCAGAGGCATGTGGTGGCTTCTGCAGTGGTCATGGCCAAGAGGATGGAATCCATATTTAGAAGGGAAGAAATGGTATACACAGTGGAATGTAAGATTTCAACACATGTGGATGAGAAGGGGAAAGGTGCATTACACACCAGATATCAAAAGAATCCTTGATAAGCACCGAAAAGTGTTTAGATTAGGATTCATAAGTTGTGCCACCCGGGCGGGGGTTTTGGTATCGGTGAGCTAAGCTTGAGGGCTAAGCCTATTATCACCACACCCTATAGGCATCCCAAAATTATCTGAGGATGAAGTAGAGAAGGCCATAAAGGAGCTTATAGACATGGGACACATCGGACCAAGGTCAAGCCTATTTTCTTCATCAATAGTCTTAGTGAAGAAGAAGGATGGAGCAGAAGAGAATGTGCATTGACTTCCGGGCTTTGAATAAGACTTGATCAAAAGCAGGTACCCATACCGAGTTGATGGGATTCTTTGGATGAGCTGCATGGAGCTATATATTTCACAAAATTGATCTTCGCTCGGGCTACCATCAAATCAAGATGGGGAGGAGGACATCTCAAAAAAAGCGTTTAGGTGTCACTATGGGAATTATGAGATTTTGGTGATGCCTTTGGGTTAACCAATACCCCTTGCGAGTCTTGCTGAACCATGTGTTCAACAAACATACGAGAAACACTTGTTGGTATTCTTTGATGACTTGCTCATTTACAGCAAGACATGGGAGGAACGCCGACATGTGGGATATTAAATCCTTTCAATCATGGAAGAACAATCACTATATGGAAAGGAATAAAAATGTGAATTTGGAATGACAGAAGTGATTTACTTAGGACACATCATGGGAAAAAAGTCACAGGTACACGGTTCATCCATTAGGGAATGGCCTACTCACAAAACCTCCCGGAACTGAGGGGGATTCTTGGGCCTATGCACATACTATGGAAATTTGTCAAAGGGTTTCTCAACTATGCGCACCCTTGGCTGACCTGATGACCAAAGGGGTCAACTAAATGGAATGATGAGGCCCAAGTCCCGATGGAGAAAATGAAAGACGTCATGAGCACCTACCCAGTTCTAGCTCTTCCTGATTTTGGTATACCCTTCACTTTGGAGTGTGATGCCTCGGGGAAAATTATAAGGGGCGATGTTGATCTGAGAACATACACCCGTTGCCCTGGCGGAAACTTCGGGGGTCTGAGAATACTTCACGGCATTTTACGACAAAGAAATGCTGGTTTTCATGCATGCACTAGCCAAATTGAGGCAATATTGGGTAGGTGCAAGGTTTATCAGTCAAATCGGACCATAATAGTCTTAAATATCTATTGGGCAGAAGGATTTGAATGAAGGCTTGACAAAAATGGGTAAAGAAAAATATAAACTCTGACTTTGATATTGAGTACGTCAAAGGAAAGAACAACGTTAGCCCGATGCATTATCGAGGAAGGCCATCCATTTTTTCCATGTCTGTTATGTCAGTTGACTGGAAGGAATACTTGGTAGTGGAATATGCAAAGTATCAGTTCACTTGTCAATTGTTAGACGGGAAAATACAGGATAGCTGACTCCAGGGGTCGCCACATTAGCCTCATCTATTACAAAGGTCGGATATTTTTAATTTCTGGATCAGCTCTCAAAGCTAAGATCCACATGCATGTCATAACTCACCCGATGTGAGGCATCGGAGGCATCGATGGAACCTCTGGTGGTGAGAGAAAGGTTTGCATGGAAAGGCCTCAAGAAGATGTGATGAAGCATGTCAAAGAATGCACTACGTACCAAGAAAACAAGGATGAGCACCACCGCCTGTGGGGTATTGCGATACCACCTATTCGAGGAGCACAAATGGGAAAGTATATCCATGGATTTCATCCCCAGGTTGCCCAGAGCAGAGGAAAGATTGCATTTGGTGGTGGTAGAGCGGTTTGTGAAGTTTTTACATCCTTATTTTCTTGGCATGTAGTGCATTCTTTGACATGTTAGAGGCAGCAGAAGAGGAAGTTACAGAACTAGACTGTGCGGATGGAGAAGGCTTCACGTTGGCATCTATCAGTGGGGTACCTAAGTTTAACACCTTTAGGATGAGAGGGTCTTACAAGGACAAAGAGTGTCGGTCCTGATTGACGGAGGAGCTTCCCAAAATTTCATTGATCTTTGCATTCTGCGAAGAGGAGGCACATATACCTAGAGTAGAGTTTGAAGGATTCCAAAGTAGAGGTAGTATTTGGTAGTACTATGCCTTGCCAACAAATACATACCAGTTATGAAACTCACCTTGGGAAGCCATGAGTTAGTTAGGGATGTGTATGTGATGGATCTTCCCGATACCAACGGCATCATCCTAGGGTTATTATTTCGGCCACTTTAGCACCCATCCACATATATTGAACCACATATATTGAACCAACCCTTCGGCCTAAAACAATTATGTTACGAGATTGTTTTCAAAACAATACAATGGATATCCAACATAACCATATTATTACCTGTTGCAGGTGAAATTGGAACAGGGCCCAACCCCGTTTCCTTGAAGCTTTCTGACTCGGGCCATATTCCTATATGCAGAAAGATTCTTTCATTGGCCAAAATTCATGCATATTCCTATATGCAGAAAAATTCTTTCATTGGCCAAAATTCATAGTAGTGCCAACATACAAAGTTCTGCTACTTCTATTGATGCAATTACCTGTATCGAACATTCCAATGATTATATCGCTTTCGTACTGCAGATTTCTTTGGGCGGATAGAGGTAAGCCTATGAAATCCCATGATCGAGTAGTGTGGAGAACCATTCTCCTGTTCTCAAAAACGGAAACAACACCATCCATATCTGCTTAATTGAACAGACCGAAAAATGACAACACAATTAATTAGTATTCCAGTTTTCACAAAATCTTATATCCCCGAATTGAACAACACAAAGCCAAGAACAGTTAGGAAATTTTGCAGACTTACTCGTTATGGCTACTACCTTCCCAGTCGAAAGGGTTGTAGCGAATCCATTAAAACTTCTCCCATAGCTATAAATCAATGCTTCTTCTGCAACATCATGACTGGCAATCAGATTTTTTAAGACTAGTGAATATAACATGCAGTCGACGTGAAAATACAACTTAAAATATTCAAGATCGTTTCAATTGAGGAAATTGGGAAGGACATGACGATTAACCTTCCTAGAACGGATTCCAGCATATCATGGTGAGCCGTAGCACCGATTTCCTTCTAGTCGCCAGCTTCATGAGTTGGGACTTCTCCCATATAGATGATATGAACCTTCACAAAAAGTAATCTGCAATGTCAGGAAGAGACTGTAATTGGTGCTCTGAATCATAAACATGATATATGTGAGAAGAAATCACCTTTTTGTTCGGCTTTTATGCTGTTGATGCACGCAGGACGAACACTACCATGAAAAAGAGAATGGGCAGAACGTAGCTTATCGCCATTGTTGTTATTATTTCGTTCAAACGAATGAGACTATTAATATTGACATGTCTGTATATATATTGCTCAAAGGACAATTTACATTTTCGATCTTCGTTTTAAGCTTTTTGTCAGCTTTTGTTTCTTCCATTTTTTTTTAAGATTTTTGTCAGCTTTTGTTTCTTGTTTTAAGCTTTTTGTCCGCTTTTTGTTTTAAGCTTTTTGTCCGCTTTTGTGCTTTGCTTTTTTGTCAGCTTTAGTTTCCTTTTTCATGATTTTCTTAAACAAAAAGATAACACAATAAAGATTCAACATGTTGATTTTTGTTTTATGCTTTTCGTCAGCTTTTGTTTTCTGCTTTTTTGTCCGCTTTGGTTTCTTTTTTCATGATTTTCTAAAAAAAAAAGATAATACGATACAAATTCAAAATGTTGTTATTCCATGGTTTTGTGAAGCTTTGTTTACAAACATCCTAAAAATCTTTTTGTCAAA
>SNQJ01S0238529.1:0-13672 GCA_010110895.2 Picea sitchensis
GGTTAATTTTATTTTTTAATATAGGGAATGTGTATAAATGTACTTCAAACAGTTATGTTGTAATTCTAGATATAGGTGGACTGTGTATAGCAAAATGATGTCACCCTTATACTGAAATTTATTTAAAAATAAATAAAAATAAAGTGTGTATTTGAAGTTCAAATTAGTTGTAGATGGGTCGAATAGAAGTTTTTCCACATCCATAAACCAGGGTGTATTGAGTGATTCTAATTGTTATGACTTCAGTTGATTTAAGGTATGGAAATCGACTCTATATAAAATATTTTGTAACTGCTAAATGCAGATTCCTTTCGATTAAAATTTGTCATAACTTGTTTTTGTTGAGTGGCTACAATTTTAAATAAATAAATAAAGTAATAATTGCTGCTTTGACAATTTTAATGTCTGTTTCAACCATTTTATAAACAAAATTAATGGAAAAAAAAAGTTTTAACAAAATATTAATGGATTAATTTTTTTTTTAATTATTAATAGATAATAAAAAAATAACTAAAAAAATCAATGGAGAATAAAAAGTTTTAATCATTAATAAATTAATGGATAAAAAAAAAGTTTTAACCATATTTAACCAGCAAATTATCCCGTAACAAAGCAATTCCATCCCTGCACACCTTTTAACGTTCGATTCAACAATATCCAAGTTGAGTATATTGCACATTCTCTTTGGAATGTTAGGATCAGTTTTGCTATTCTCATATGTTATCATGTAATATGCCAATATGGGCGAAATATATGTTTGGTCCGTTTTCTGATATCGATGTGAATTTTCGTTTGTGCTATATGTCACTTTATGGTGTAAGGGTTTATATTTATTGTGTACTTTAATGTAGTTTACTATTGGTTTTAATTAGTCAAGATACATTAAATAATTAGTGAATATAAATTAATTTAAATAATAAATTGATTTGAATTTGTATTTTTGACTTTTTTGGGTGTAGAATATTGGGTGATGAAGTATGTGAAGTTATCAGGTTGAAATTTTTTAGTAGTTTTGTGTGGAGTAGGGTTGGCATGCTTTGGTATACATACTCTACTCTATCCTTTCTGGATTTGAACTTATGACCTTTTAAGAAAAAACACATGTTCTTAACTATTAGGTCAACTCAAACTATATACCATATTATAAATTTAAAATAATTTTTTTTTAATATTTTCATCTCAAATAATTTTATTACTATAATACCATATTATAAATTTAAAATATTTTTTTTAGTATTTTCATTTCAGATAATTTTATTACTATGATACCATGTAAATTTAAGATACAATTTTTTTTACGATAGAATAAAGTAATTTCATCTCATCATATTATAAATTTAAGATACAATTTTTTACCATAGAATAAAGTAATTTCATTTCATCTAACTTATTATAATATGATGCCATATTGTCAATTTAAGATAAATTTGTTTACCATAAAATAAAGAAATTTCTTCTCTTTTCATTTCATGATTAGTTATTATCTTACCTAAATTACATTTATATGTTATAGTGGAATTTACACTAAAATAAAGTTTAAGAAAAGACAATTTTATGCATTTTATTAAAGTTTCCTAAATATTTTTGAAACATAATTTAAGATTTAAAAGTTGATTAGATTTTTTTGGAATATAATTTAAGATTTAATTGCATATTTGTATAACTATCTAGATTGAAATAGTTTGAAAGGTTAACATTAGTAAGGGTGTTATATCACTGAACGCTCACCTACAAAGTCACACTATCATTTTGAGCATTGAAAAAATGAAAAAAAAAAAGAGAAAATAAAAAAAACTCTAATAGAAAAACTACCAATAAAAGAAAAAAGTGAGAAGAAGAGCATAATAGACGTGGCATTGAAGATACATGGATACCTGGACTTCTATCTACTCTTAGTGAAGCAAACTATGTTTGTAAACCTAAGCATAATGATTGAGAAGGGGTCCTTTTGTAGCGAATGTAATCTATATTGCTTCATAGTTCCAAAACATCATTGCAACCCTATAATTGTTGATAAATAAAAGTTGTGCATAACCATTTGATGCTAGATTTTTTCCTTCGAGTATCCTCTAGGGTAATCTTCGTGCCTATTGTGTTTAATCGTTATGTCATTATTATTTTCTATCTTCTTGTTTTTCTCTAGTGATAATTAATCCCAATACCCAAATCATTAGATTGATTTCATCGCATTGTTGATTGGTATCCACAACCCAATCTCTAGTTTACTTGATCATTGGTTTCAATTGATTCCTTGTGTGATGTGTAAATCATATGCAACAACACTGAATTACATTATCCACTAAATATACAATGAACAATTTCTTCCTATATCCATCTTTGTGATTTACCAAGACATTATTAATCAAAATGTCCCTCGAGCTTTTGTGTGCTGGTGTAATATCCCCCGGTAGTGCCCCAGTTATATTATGAATTGTAATCATGTTTTGTAGGCTGGCAAGCCAAGTATTGATAAGTTGGTGGGCTTATGTGTTTATTAGGCCTGAGAGCCTAAGTGCTAAAGGCCACGAGCCTGATTTTGTATATGTAATTATGCAGATCATTAATATAATATATAAACATCGTTGCGTGCTGACCGAACACGAAGAAAGACTGTTGGGGGACTAAGCTTCCATAGGGTGGGTAATGGAAAAGGAGATGAACGGTTGAGAAGAGGGGCTAAGCTTTGGGGCTTAAGTCCTTGGGAATAATAATTTATTATTATTCCAAAGCTGTGTGACAAACATGTTTTTATCCTAAGTTCTGGGAGAGGCAACGCATGCAGCTCCAACATGTGCAAAAAGGGAACGCATACTTGATGGAGTGCATGAAGCTTCATGGGTGACAGGTGTCGGCCGAGGCACATGCAATTTAACCCAAGAATTGAATCGTGATGGGGGTTCTTCCTCCATTTTGCGGTGGGTTGTCTGAAACCGTGAATTTCGTCTGATCTCTGTATGCCTCACGCAACTTTGAAACTCGAAGCCTGTAATGTATTCTTGAGAAGCCGATACACCCTCTGTTTGAACCGTTGAGTCTGTTTTTGACCCCTGCATGGATAGCTTGTCACGCACCCTGAAAACCAGTGGCAAACCTGTGAATTGAGTCGTGTCACCTGTGTGTCCTGTGAGCCTAGCATATCCGCTCTTGTAGAGTCAAGTTCATGCCTGAAATGTCTTTGGGTTGCTGCCTTCTGTGTTTCCTGAGTGGAATCGACCAGTTGTTGTTTTTGTTATCCTCATTTTGCGGGAATTGGGCTGAAGCTGGTTGAAGAACCGGGTTGTCAGGCCTATGGTAGAAAAGGTAGGTTTTCAGGCCTGTGAGTAACTCTCTCCATGAGTAACTCTCTCCAGGTGTCAGAGTCTGTTGGGAAGTGGTTTTCTCCCAGAGAGAGTCTAGCACTAGCTACGGAGCTATGAGAATTCCTGATCCGACTTGTTGTCAAGACCCAAAGAGGGAGGTGAAGCATCGATGGACTGTGTTTTTGAAGGTGTATACTCCTGTGTGGAACATACATGTGGGGAATGAGAGTCCATGAGTAGTGGGCGTAAGAAGGCTCCTGGAGAGAATTGTTTCGGTTGCTCTATGCAGTTTTCCTGTAACCTCAGCCTAGTCTAGGATTCCCTTGCCCTAGGTGGAGCTTGGTCCCAGCTCGGGGGTGACCCACTATTGAGCATGATGAGCAGCATGGTCTAAGGATGGGAGGTTCATGGAAGGTTTGCATGTGGTTGGTGGAGTTACTACAGTTTCAAAGATGCGTATCATTATGTATTTTAGTTTCGATTAAAATGCATGTCTATGATGCTTGTGAAATTATCATGTATTCTGTTGCAATGATATTTACTGTTAATTCCAATATTTATGTATGATTAGCAGTAATTATATGTTTACTCTATTAAGTAATTTAACTTCATTTAAATGCATACTATATAAGTGTTATTTCGCGTAGTAGCATTGCCCGACAATGAGGTTGATAGTCGAGGACATTACAATATGATATCAGAGCATGGTTACAACGCTAAGCCTGGATGGGCCATGTTAGTGGAAGTTGAAGCAAGAGTTTCGGAACAAGTTGTTGTCGAAATGGACAAAACTCAAGTTTTGACCCAAGGTTTCAACGCTGAGCCTAGATGGGTCAGATAAGTGGTCTTTGGACCCAAGGTTTTGAGTGGAAATGGTGTTCAGAGGAACCAATTTCAAACCTTAGAATGTTTCTGAGTGTCAAGGGGTTACTTGGTCGTGTTACGAAGCTCAGGGGGAGCAACGGTAGAATAAAACCACAACCGATGTGGTATTTGACCAGAGAGAGAGAGAGAGATCAACACTTGGGGTGTTGGAGCCATAGGATATGTTTGGGAAAAAGGAGAGTCCTTTATGACTGTCAGGTCCGGAGAAGGTGCAGGAAGGTTATCCTGGAAGCCTTTCGGAGTTTGGCAATTGGGAGAAGTGGAATGCATTGAGGCACAAACTTTCGAAGGATATCTACACCATAGATCGTAGGAAAAGAGCTTGGTCGTTGATCTTGAAGGAGGACACGCATCGGTAGATCGCGAACTCCGGGAGCAAATGCTCCAGGAAAAAGAGAGCGTAGAGGAGTTGAAACTCACGAAGCCCGAACAACTGAAGTGGTGAGTCATGATGACGTCACCTAGAGGTGACATGGACACATGGGATGTGTGCCACATATCAGTGGGTTTAGAACCCGTGAAATATTGAAATGGCATTTGGAATGTGATGAGTGTCACCCATCTGAATGGGCCACTTATCTGTCACTAGTATTCCGCCATGTGGCATCCTGTGTGAGCAGGGTTAGTGGGGTTCAAGGTTACGTAATGTATTTAAAGGTTGGAGGACGCACAGTGGCATTAATCACTATACATCAAGATCAATGGCCAGATAACCTTACAGGGACCCAAGTTGCACGGAAGCTAATTCTCCAAGGCGGTCACACAATCCAAATTGTGGTTTCACTGAGGGGTTACATGTCAGCATCAAGAGAATTGCGGGATGAAAGGTGGGTTACTCTAAACCATCATTGCATGCCCCCACAACTGGGAAAAATTTAAGTGATGTAACGTAATAACGTCACCTAAGGTTATGTGGGAGTGTTTAAAGATTAATGGTTTAGGGTGTGTGGATGTAAAATCTTTCGAAGTCCCGAAGTCCCAGAACTCAAACGCCTGAGGTTCCATAGCGAGTCTCAATCGTTGGATGCTGGGTAGACGTGGACCGTTGATCCACCCTACTGCGCGAGTTGGGTAACTCGGAACTCCGAGTGACTGTTGTGTTATGCTTGGAAATATTCTTAAGCCGAAGACTGAAGGCCTGAGTACGCACTCATCGATCTAGCGCTTGGTCACGACCCTTGGTCGCATGGGTGGGGACTGAGAGAAAGGGGCTAGTGCCCGAAAAATTAGCAGAGCAGAGATTTGAAAGAAGAAATATGCATGAATTATTGATTGAACGAGAATCACAGAGAATGAAAACTGAACTTTTTCTTGAATCAGATTTGTTTATGAATGATGTGGTATTTGTTAAGGAATAATGGCTTGACAAGTTCCGGTTGTATGTACATTGTGTTTACAGAAGTTTAACGAGTGCCAGAACCGAATAGAATTGCCACTCAATGCAAAAGAAATGGAAGAGGCATGGACTGCTTCCAGTTCCGAGGATGAAGCAAAAGGAATGGATGTCCATTTGGGATTTGAAGGATCAAGCTCCAATGGACATGGAGAAGAGATAGATAAGGAAGGGAATATGCTGAAAGTCATTGAACGATTGCAGAAAGATGCCCAAACTCATCGAGTAGATAGCGGAAAGCTCATGAAAGCTAAGGAACAATAGGGAGAATTCAACTTAAAGTTGATGAAGAGTCTGAAGACAATAGAAAAGAAGTTGGATAAGGAGAGAGACTCAAGCAAAGCAGGGAGTCACCAGACTTCCGAGGGAAGAATATTAAGGAGTGTTGGTAGACACCATCATCACTCCCAAGGTCGCTCGAAGAGGAGGGCACACAGTATTTCAAGTCCATCTCCTACAAGAAAGTACATGAGATCTGGAGTGGATGAACTGAAGGGCGAAATGAACAAGATTAAGCCTCCAATGCTTGATGGAGAACATAAGACAGTGGAAGATAAGGAAACATGGTTGCTTGGCATGACGAAATATTTCCAACTATAGAATTATCCCCCTCATGTAGAAGGAATAATGGAAATGTATCAACTAAAGGGAAAGGCATCCATGTGGTGGGATTAGCTTGTGCAGGTACATCATATTAGAGAGAAAGATATCACTTGGAAAGAATTCAAAAGGTATTTCGAGAAGAAATACTTGACTAAAAGATACTACGACAGAAATATGAAAGAGTTGTTTGAACTCAAGATGGGTAGCATGACCATTGATGAATACAAACAAAGATTTTTGGAATTGTTGAAGTATGTCTCGTTCATCAAAGATGATACTGTCAAGATTCATAGGTATCTAAGTGGATTGCCACCTTCCATTGGTGAAAAGTTTCAGTATGATGATCCTAAGACTATGGAAGAAACTATAAGAAGAGTGAAATACTTATATGAGCAGCAAAGAGAAAAGCCTACTTTTCGGAAGGCTTGGGATGACAAGAAGAAATTCCAGATGGATCAGAGGAAGAAGGGAACTAAGCCACCCTTTTTAATAAACAGTCCTCAAGGACATCCATCATTTTGAGAGCTGAGAATGGTTGATGTAGGGGAACAAAGGCCAAGGTAGACACCCATTAAATGTTGGGGCTGTCAGGGGAGCCACAAGTACAAAGATTGTCCCCACAAAAATGACAAAGTGAGAGCTGTCCATAATGTTCAACAAGCGGAAACAGTGGAGTACATGGGCAGTAGAATTTCAAGGATATATGCAGCCCTAGACAACAAGCAAGCATAATATCAGGCACACATGATTGAAGTAGAAGGTATGATCAACAACCATGCATTTACTATTTTAATTGATTGAGGGGCTAGCCATAGTTATATAGATCCTAGAGTGGTGGAAAGTTTTCAATTATCGAGAAGAAAACATGAAAAGTCTTGGTTAGTGAAACTGGCTATAGGAACTAAGAGAAAAGTCACTGAGTTGGTTAATTCCTATCCTATGGACATGAATGGACTGATCACAAAGGTTGAATTGAACATTCTACCTTTAGGTTCTTATGACTGTCTAATTGGGATGGACTGGTTGGACCAACACCATGCCATCTTGGACTGTCGTAACAAGGCATTCGCTTACTTGGATGAGAAAGGAAATCGGAAAACAATCCAAGAAATTCCCAGAGCTGTCGCTATCATAGAAATATCAACAATGTAGCTGAAGAAGTGCTATAGAAAAGGCTGTCAATTATTTGTAGCCCATGTGGAGGAAGCAACTAAGGATGAGGTCTCAAAGATTGGAGATCATGCGGTACTAAAGGAGTTTGAATATGTATTTCAGGAGGTACCTGGACTAACCCCGAAGAGAGATATTGACTTCTCTGTAAACTTGATACCTGGAGCCGCTCCAGTGTTGAAAGCTCCTTACAGGATGAGTACACCAAAGCTGAAAGAGTTACAATTGCAGCTTGAAGAGATTATCAAGAAGGGGTATATATGGCCAAGCGTGTCACCTTGGGGTGCCGTGGTCCTATTCTTGAAGAAGAAGGATGGGACGTTGAGATTGTGTATCGATTTTTGACAGTTGAACAAAGTAACTGTAAAGAACAAGTATCCTCTACCCATGATTGATGACCTCTTTGATCAGTTGAAGGATGCGAAGATATTTTCGAAGATAGATCTCAGGTCGGGATATCACCAGGTAAGGATAAAGGATGAAGACATCAACAAGACCACCTTTAGAACAAGGTATGGTCATTACGAGTTCACAGTGGTGTTGTTTGGACTGTCGAACGCACCCGTTGTTTTTATGTGCCTGATGAATGGTGTATTCAGGGACTATCTAGACAATTTTGTCATAGTCTTCTTGGATGACATTCTGGTGTATTCCAAGTCAAAGGAAGAGAATGAACAACATATGAGGATGGTGTTGAAAGTGCTAAGAGAGAACTAGCTGTATGCCAAATTGAGCAAGTGCTCATTTTATCAAAAGCAGATCCATTACTTGGGGCATATTATTTCAAAGGATGGGATAGCTGTAGATCCTGAGAAGATTGAGGCCATCAGAGAATGTTCAGCACCAAAGAACGTGACATAAGTCAGATCCTTTATGGGTCTATCTGGTTATTACAGAAGGTTTATCGCAGGGTTCTCGAGGATAGCTCACCTTATCACTTCCTTGCAAAGGAAGGAGAAGAAGTTTCAGTGGACAAAATATTGTGAGAGAAGCTTCCAACAATTGAAGCAACTATTAACCAGTGCTCCAATCTTGAGGATTACAAATCCAAATGAATATTTTGTGGTGTGCACTGATGCATGCAAAGAAGGACTGGGAGGAGTCCTCAATCAGAATTGATTCGTAATTTTTTATGAATCCAGAAAGTTGAAAGAGCACGAAAGGAACTATGCAACTCATGACTTGGAGTTGGCAGCCATAGTACAGAATCTAAAGAAATGGAGGAATTACCTCATGGGGAGGAGGTTCGAATTGAGGACAAACCATAACGGTTTGAAGTATTTGTTTGATCAGCCAACCTTGAACACTAGACATAGTAGGTGGTTGGAGTTTCTCTGTGAGTATGATTTTGATATCAAGCATATCAAAGGGAAGGAGAATAAAGTGGCTAATGCACTCAACAAGAGAGTACATGAATTACATGCTACAACCATTAGCATGTACCGAATTGATATTAAAGGCATAATTTCGGAGGCTACAAATACAGATTTGCAGTACAGAGATTTGGTAGAAAAGCTATAGCAAGGTGAGATGCCACAGAAGATGGAAAATTATAAGCTGGGAATGGATGGAATACTTTTGTAAAAGAACACAATTTATGCACCAAATGTCCAGGACATGAAAAATATGATTTTGCATGAAATGCATAATGTGCCTTATGTAGGGCTCCATGGATATCATAAGATTGTGGCAGCAATCAAGAGCCATTACTTTTGGCTAGGTATGAAGAAAGAGATTGTAGAATACATCACCAAATGTATGGAATGCCAAAAGGTTAAAGCTGAGCATAGGCACCCAACAAGATTGTTGCAACCTTTACCCATTCCTGAGTGGAAGTGGGAGGTAGTGACAATGGATTTCATCCCAAGATTGTCGAGAACAGGAAAGTAACATGATTCAATCATGGTGGTAGTGGAAAATCTTACGAAAGCTTCCCATTTTATTCCGTTAAAGACTACTCACAAGGCAACGGATGTTGCCGACATCTTTATGAAGGAAGTGGCATGATTGCACAAAATTCCCAAGACAATTGTGTCTGACAGAGACCCGAAATTTACCTCAAATTTTTGGAAGGGCTTATTCAAGGGGTTCAGAACGAATCTGAACTTCAGTATAGCCTATCATACCGAGTTGGATGGGTATATAGAGCAGGTGAATTGAGTAATATAATTCATACTGAGGATGTATGTGATGGACAAACCACCGAAATGGGAAGACTACATACACTTGGTAGAATTTGCCTACAATAATGGGTATCAAGCATCATTGAAAATGAGTCCATTTGAAGCACTTTATGGAAGAAAGTGAAATACTCCGGTAAGTTGGGATAATCCAGCTGACAAGGCAGTAGTTGGGCCAGAATTTATTAAGGAAATGGAAGAACAAATGCTAAAAATTGAGCAGAATTTAAAGGTTGCCCAAGACAGGTAGAAAAGTTATGCTAATAAAAACAGAACCCACATAGTGTTTAAAGTGGGTGATCATGTTTTCCTAAAATTAAAAGGAAATAGAAGTTCCCTGAAGGTGGGAAGCTACTCCAAGTTGGCAGCCAGATTTTGTGGGCCATTTGAAATCCTAGAAAGGATTGGACCAGTTCCATATATGCTTGCATTACCTGCTTCCATGACTGTACATAATGTGCTTCATGTTTCATTGCTTAAGAAATATATACTTGATGCTAATCATGTAATTGATTGAAATGTGATTCAGGTGGAGCAAGACGGTGTCCTGCAAGTGCATCTCGTGCACATATTGGACCGGAAAATCAAATAGCTCTGGAATCGAGCCATAGGGCTTGTAAAGGTCCAGTGGACCTGTTACGGTCCTAAGGACGTGACATGGGAGCATGATGATTCTATGCGGGAAGAAGACCTGCATCTTTTTGAATATTTTGAAAATATTGTTGATGTTGTTTAAAGAGTTGCACTGAGGACAGTGAAAAAATAAGGGGAGGGGATTGTAATATCCCCCGGTAGTGCCCCAGTTATATTATGAATTTTAATCATGTTTTGTAGGATGGTGAGTCGAGTATTGATAAGATGGTGGGCTTATGTGTTTATTAGGCCAGAGAGCCTAAGTGTTAAAGGCTAGGAGCCTGATTTTGTATATATAATTATGCAGATCATTAATATAATATATAAGCATCGTTGCATGTAGACCAACCACAAAGAAAGAGTGATGGGGGACTAAGATTTCACAGGGTGGGTAAGGGAAAAGGGGATGAAAGGTTGGGAAGAGGGGCTAAGATCAGGGGCTTAAGTCCTTGGGAATAATATTTTTTATTATTCCAAAGTTGTATGACAAACATGTTTTTATCCTAAGTTGTTAAAGAGGCAATGCATGCAGCTCCAACATGTGCAAAAAAGGAACGCATACTTGATGGACTGCACACAGCTTCATGGGGAACAGGTGTTGGATCATGCACATGCAATTTAACCCAAGAATTGAACCGTGATGGGGGTTCTTCCTCCATTCTGCGGTGGGTTGTTTGAAATTGTGAATTTCGTCTGGACTTTGTATGCCTCACGCAACTCTGAAACTCGAAGCCTGTAATTTTTTCTTGAGAAGCCGATACACCCTCTATTTGAGCCATTGAGTCTGTGTTCCACCCCTGCGTGGATTTCTTGTCATGCACCCTGAAAACCAGTAGAAAACCCATGAATTGATCCATGTCACCTATGTGTCCTGTGAGCCCATCATATCCTCTTTTGCAGAGTTGAGTCCATACCTGAAATTCCTTTGGGTTGTTGCCTTCTATGTTTCCTGAGTGGAATTGACCAGTTGTTGTTGTTGTTATCCTCACTTTGTGGGAATTGGGCTGAAGTTGGTTGAAGAACCGGGTTGTCAAGACCGTGGTAGAGCTGGCAGGTTTTCAGGCCTATGAGCAACTCTCTCTAGGTGAGAGAGTCTGATAGGAAGTGGTTTTATCCTAGAGAGAGTCCAACACCAGCTATAGAGCTTTGAGAATTCTTGATCCAGCCTATTTCCAAGACCCAGAGAGGGAGGTGAATCATCGATGGACTGTGCTTGTGAAGGTGTATACTCATGGGTGGAACATGCATGTGGGGAATGAGAGTCCATGAGTAGTGGGCGTAAGAAGGCTCCTAGAGAGAATCCTTTCGATTGCTCTGTGTAGTTTTCCTATAACCTTAGCCTAGTCTAGGATTCTTTTGCCTTGGGTGGAGCTTGGTCCCAGCTCGAGAGTGACCCACTGCTGAGCGTGATGAACAATGTGGTCTAAGGCTGGGAGGTTCGTGGAAGGTCTGCATGTGGTTGGTGGAGTTACTACGGTTTCAAAGATAAGTATCATTATGTATTTTAGTTTCGATTAAAATGCATGTATGTGATGCTTGTGAAATTATCATGTATTTCGTTGCAATGATATTTACTGTTAATTCCATTATTTATGTATGATTAGCAATAATTATATGTTTACTCTGTTAAGTCATTTAACTTCATTTAAATGCATACTATATAAGTGTTATTCTGCGTAGTAGTGTTTCCCGATAGTGAGGTTGATGGCTGGGGACATTACAGTTGGTAATTATGTACAACTCAATTTCTCCTTAATTAGATCATTGTTTGTTTCCCATAGTAATAATTACCAATGCAAATTCTCTATTTAAGTGATATGCTAATAGCCAAAAAATCATTTTGGATTTAATCTATATGTATTAGAAAAATCGTGATACTCTTTATGGGCATGAAAATAAGAAGTATATTTTAAGTGTATAAGTGGAACTTACATTTGATTATTTTGGAATTTATATAAAATAATAATAAAACTAATAATAAGGTGCATTTGGGGTTATAATTCTTTAGGAGAGCCATGGGGACAATGAATTAGTGAGAGAGGAAATAGGGGGAATCCATATGAAATAATATTTTAATGTGTCGCTTCCATGTGTCTCTCTCCTACAATTTCCTATATTTTCCCTTGTATGCATTATGATTTATTATTCCAAGCTCTATGGGTGGTCATGTTTTGCCCATGCAAGTTGAACATACATGCAATCCGTCAGGAAGGCATTCATTCCACCTCTGGAAGAAAAAATTAGGGGCTTAATTCTATCATTTTTTTTATGTTAGGTATGCCAAGGTAGGTGTTGGTGTTGAGTGTGCATTAAGATACCATAGTGTTTCTAGAGTTTGTAGCGATGAAACTATGTGGAATCTGTGATTGTGTTCATGGGTAATTACTGAGACTAAGAGG
This sequence comes from Picea sitchensis, assembly GCA_010110895.2. NCBI lineage: Eukaryota > Viridiplantae > Streptophyta > Pinopsida > Pinales > Pinaceae > Picea > Picea sitchensis. Next base: position 12,563 of record SNQJ01S0238529.1, read on the forward strand.
AATTAATTTACAACAAATTTTGTCTTGTTTTCCATTAGTAGATATTTTTCTATCCAACCTATATGGAGTATTGAAGGGAAGTACGATAGCCTGAGGGACTGTTTAGAAGTGAAATGGATCACATTCCTTCTATTGTGCAGGGGTAAGGGGGGAATATAGGCTAGTGAGTTGGATGGTTGTGGTAAAAATAATATAGGATGTTAATCTCTTGGCTGTGATAATTGAAAATTTTGTTGGGTGAGGAGAATTAGAGCTCTGGATAGTAAATTAATTCGTTTTATTTCATTACCTAACATGAGGGTCATCGTATAGTACCTATGGTTGGGATGAAAAATGCTCCCATGAAGCATCTTCAAGTGAAACTCATAATATATAAGTAATTTGTTCTTTAATTTTTATATGTTCATTACTAATACCTTAGGTTACTACTATAAATGAGTAATATGGTCTTGTTTGGGAAGGACACACAGATGAAACTTAGCATTATTCCAATAATAATTATGGTTTGTATCATAGATCCTTATATGCCTATTCTTTAAAGATTGTTACAATGATTGTAGTGATGTAGACGACATGTTTATTCCTCTGTTCTATATATTAAAGTTTAGCTATAGGTCAATTGGTTGGAAATAGTTGTGTGGGTATCTCAAAAGAGGCCACAACCATGAAGGAAACACAATTAATTTATTGGGATGGATTGTATATGGATGTTGTTGCAATTTTCCATGTATCGATTGTTATTATTCCATGAGTAAATAAAAAATTAAGGTGTATGTGTTTAGATCATTAAATTCCTTCATAGGTATAATGGATGAGTGCTAATTGATATTTGTTTGTCAATTGTATGTCATAATTCTAATACAAACTTAATTTGGATAACTAGTTATGTTACAACATAGTACCAAAGTAATTTGAATGGTTTATGGAATACCTCGTCACCTCAATTAGTGTAATGAATTGGTTGGGTATGTTACAACAACATTGCCTCACACTCACTACAAAATGTGTGGTAGTATCTACAACCCTTTTTTGAACTATTTCAAACATTAATCAACGAAGTGCATAACAAGGAATTCTCATTGTATATATACACACACACACACACACACA
>SNQJ01S0238530.1:0-13672 GCA_010110895.2 Picea sitchensis
TTATTGTAAAAAGGCCTTCAGAGCCTCATTGTAATCTTCTTCTTGCGAATGCACGCTGCCGACACATCTCTTCTCAGAGATAAGCCGCCACCATTCCAGCAAGCTTGTTTTCGCTGCATTTTACAGTTTCAACTTATTTCGTTATTTAATAGAAAACCATTTTTATTGTATCTCTGTTATTTTTGTGTTAAGCACCTGTCAATAATCGGTATTCATTTCGTTCTGCTCATAAAATCCGGTTCAGTTGTTCTCATTCCAGCAGAAGTGCAGGCGAAGCACAAAATCCATGCAAGGTGTGCGCAGGCTAGTTGAAGCCTTAGAATTTATCAACTAAGGTTGAAGAGTGAAGGACTGTTATTGCCGAGAGTGCACAGAGTCGAAGAATCAAATACACAGAAGTATTTGAAAGATTGCTGCAAAGAGTGCTTGTAGGAGTCCTTTCAAGACTCGAGGTTGCAATAGAAATCTCAGGAGGGTCAGTGCCTTTGAAGTATTCAAAGGAAGATGGGGGGCTGAATCATCACACATAAGGTTAAGTTTCAGCGAAATAACCTTGGCTCATTTCACAGAGATTCTTGAGGAAGAAATCGAATGGTCGGAATTCTTTGTGCAAAACTCATGAAGTCGCGAGGACCGTAGGATCCAGAGGAGTTGCAAGGTGGATAAGGGTTGGATGAACTCATTTCTTTGGTTTCAAGATTCAACGTCGACTGTTGATTGTGACTGTCGAGCCGTCAAGATCATTTTGGTATTTCGGGGTTTGTAGGTTCGAAGTACAGGCCAAAACCTTTTGGTCACTCACTTCCCCGAATCGCGAAGAGGATTATCAAGGGTGTGATCGAATGGTAGAAACACTTCCTGAAGAAGTGTCAAAGACCCAAGAGCCATCAGATCTTGCAAAGGAGTGAGGGAGTTAAGGCGAGTTCCTTTTCAATCACCATAAGCCCAGGAGAGATAGGGTTCATTGGATCTAATTCAATGAGAACCATCGGATCTCACGCGAATTCTCATTTGGGAATTTGGGGGTTGTGGCGACAAGTGTTTTTGGATCGAGAGTTTCAAACTCTCGGTGCCCAAAAGCCCGAAGGAACGCAGGTCATCGGATCGAGTGAGGCTTATAGCTGTTGATCCCCTTTGAAGTGAAATATCGGAATTTTGGTATTTCGTTGATCCTGACAACAAGGAGTCGGGACACAGTGGAGTGAAAATCCTGAAGTCACGAAACACGACAGGACTTTGGTGTGGAATTTCTGGATTTCGGCTCTTCGGGTTTTGGGAGTCGAGAGGTAGAGTTGCATGGTCACACAACTCCCAAAATCGCTAAAAGGAAAAATAAAAAAGGTGGGTCCTAAGAATTTGTCAAAGGGTACGTGCGACAGGAGTCAAGGGAGTGGTCAAGCTTCAGGGAAAATCCTGAAAGACCTTCGATCTCGCCAAAAGGGGAAACTTCAGAAACTAGAAAATCATAAGGGGAGAGGAACGAGTGTTGGTCGATCACTCAAGTTCCAAAAAAACAAAATAAGTGGCAACAAGAGTCGTGTGTTCGGTGCATTGAATAAGTCAACCCTCATTGACGTTTCGGGTTTTGGAGGTTGAAGAGACAAGGGGCTCGACAACAAAATTCGCGAAATCGTGAAATCCAAAATCCCTAAAGGAAAAGAAAATCCCCGATCATATTTGTTGGTCAGTTGTGAAATACACCTTGAGTGTGTGGTATTCCCTATGGGGAAACCAAAGAGTCAATCAGACTCAGGGAGAGATTTGGAAAGATCCTGCATGGATCTCGGCCTGAGGGTCAGGGGTCTGCATCAATTGTGGTATCAGAGCTTGACTTTGTTTGTATATTGCAGATGGAGGAAGCAGGAGGGAGAAGAGCACTCTGATACACAGAAATTTGGTATCAGAGCTACAGAACAAGTCTTTTCTTTTTGTAGTAGAGAAAAGAGGAACATTTTACATCCATGCCGTCGAGAACAAGAGACAGGCCAATGCCTGATCCAGTAGTGGAAAGGGAAATGCGAGAGTTATGTGCCAGGATTGATGCCATGGAGACAACACAGATGTGCACAGTTGATGTTGGGGATATCAGTGAGGCTGAAAGTGAAAATGAAGTTGGACACAAAGGAGAAGAAGTTGCAGTTGAAGATGTTGTGGATGAACGCCTATTCAGTGTTGTTGCTAGGATAGGTGCCAGAGAAAAAATGGAGATTCCCGTGTATGATAGAAACTTGGATGCTGAAGAGCTTCGAGATTGGATTAGAGCTCTGGATAAATACTTTGACTATGAGGATGTCGTGGAAGATAAGAAAGTCAAACATGTCGTCACCAGACTTAAAGGTCATGCAGCACTATGGTGGGATGAACTGGAGGCTGACAGACACTGCAAAGGCAAGCAGAAAATTAAAAGCTGGGATAGAATGGTTGNAAGGATTATCAAATCACTCTGTTTCGGAGGATGAAAAATTTGAGACAGAAGTTGGGTTCATTGAAAGAATACACTGAAGAATTCTACAAGATAAAAATCAAGGCAGGTCATTGGGAAAGCGATGATGAAAAGGTTTCCAGGTACATGAATGGTCTGAGATATGACATTCAAGATGAGATGAGAATGATGACCTAGATTTTAAGGAGGCATATGAGGCATCTAAGAATCCATTTCTCAGGGACATAAGCCAATGGACCGAGTATATGATCCAGGATGGATTATTGTTCAAGGGCAATCGGCTATGTATTCCAAAATGCTCCATGAGGGAGAATTTGCTGAAGGAAAAACACAGTGGAGGATTGGCCGGACACTTCGGTCATGATAAGACATTCTCAAAGTTGAATGACTCATATTTTTGGCCAGGGATGAGGACAGATGTTAAAAAATTTGTGGACAGATGTAGGATTTGTCAGCACACAAAAGGAAAAAGGCAGAACGCGGGATTATATCAACCATTGTCCATATCAGAAAGGTCATGGGACGCAGTGAGCATGGATTTTATATTGGGACTGCCAAGGACACAGAGAGGCTATGACTCAATATTTGTGGTAGTTGACATATTTCAAAGATGGCACATTTCATACCATGCCAAAAAACCAGTGACGCAACCCATATTGCAAACCTATTTTTCAAGGAAGTCGTCAGACTTCATAGCTTACCGAAGAGTATCATCTCTAATCGGGATACCAAGTTCATAGGGAATTTCTGGAGAACCTTATGGAAAAATTTGGGGACAAGTTTGTCTTTTAGCTCAGCATATCATCCTCAGACGGATGGATAGACAGAAGTCGTGAACAAAATCTTGGGAGATTTATTGAGGATCTTAGTGACTGAACACCACAGTTAGTGGGATCACATTCTGCCATAGGGGAAATTTGCTTATAATGATTCACTTAACAGAAGCACAGGGCAGAGTCCATTCCAGATTGTATATGGAATGCAACCAAGAAGAGTTTCTGAATTGAAAGATTCAGAACAAGATGAATTCAGGAGTGCTAGTGCAGAGGACTTTGTAGAAAGAATGAAGGAGATTCACAGCTGAATTAAGGAGCGATTGCAGAGTTCAAGTCAAGAATACAAGAAGAGAGCAGATCAACATAGGAGATAACTTCAAATTGAATTTAGTGATCTAGTTCTTGCACATCTGAGGAAGGAGAGGTTCCCGAGGGGAACATATAACAAACTGAAGATGAAAAATATTGGACCGTGCAAGGTCATAAGGAAATTTGGGGCAAACACATATGAGATTGAATTACCCGATGGGGTTGGAATCTCACCGATATTCAATGTTGTGGATTTGTACCCTTACAGAGGTGAAGAAGCAGGAGCAGAGAAAGAACGGAAAGAAGTTCAATGGACGAAAGAAATGCCTGTAGCTGAAAAGCCACAGATGGAAAGCGTAATTGACAAAAGGATTAGCAGAAAGACCAGGAGAAAACAATGTATACTTGGCCAAATGGAAGGGACATCTTGTTGAAGATGCTAGTTGGGAAGATGAAGAAGAAATTCATAAGCATGGAAATACCATTCAAGAGCTCATGAACAGGAGTTCATGAAAATTTTCAAACGAGGGAGTATGATGCAGGAGCATCGTACAAAGCCAAAACATGTGCCTAGCCAAAGGAACTGCTGGAAAAGCGCAACCCACATTTTGCACATTTTGAAATGTTTTTGGAAAAATTAATGACAAAGATATTAATATAGTAGTTAAAGGAAGTGTACTTGCATGTTGTAAATAGATCCAGAGAGGTTACTCCCATCTGTAAAATGTAAAGGCATTTATACATAATTATTGAAAGTAGGTAGATTTGAATTAAGAGATTAAACAGTTTAGAGAGTAGGAGGGAAAATGGATATAGACACCCTCACCCTTCTATCATTGTATTATGAACATTATTATCATCAAGAGTTGAAGCAGAGAGTTGTAGAGAAGAACCCATGAACAACAGCACTTGAGTTAATATATGAAGCTTTGACTCAATTTTCATGGTGTTAAGATGCTTACTGTTTACATTTGTTGAATAGTATGCTTATAGTTGTTTTATTCTCTCTGTCATGAAATTGTTATGATGCTATGCTGTGTGTATATGATTTCATGTTGAATGTATGAAGTCTAAGAGAGAAAGAGAATGAGTTTCAATCGTTCCTCTTCCTGAGAGAGTTTCTATAAGGAGTGCAGTGAAACGTCCGCAAGGTGTGCATTGACGAAGGTCTGAGTTTTATCTCAGAAAGCTTAGGAAGGATAATGTTGTTCTCATTCCAGTAGAAGTGTAGGTGAAGCATAGAAGCCATACAAGGTGTGCACAGGATAGTCGAAGACTTGGAATTTATCAAGTAAGGTTGAAGAGTGAAGGACTGTTGTTGCCGAGAGTGCACAGAGTCGAAGAATCAAATACACATAAGTATTTGAAAGATTGCTGCAAAGAGTGCGTGCAGGAGTCCTTTCGAGACTCAAGGTTGCAATAGAAATATCAAGAGGATCAACACCTTTGAAGTATTCAAAGGAATATGGGGAGCTGAATAATCGCGTAGAAGGTTAAGTTCCAACGAAAGAACCTTGGCTCGTTTCACAGAGATTCTCGAGGAAGAAATCGAAAGGTCGAAATTCTTCGTGGATAACTCACAAAGTTGTGAGGACCATATGATCCAGAGGAGTTGTAGGGTGGATAAGGGTTGGATGAACCCATTTCATTGGTTTCAAGATTCAATGTCAACCGTTGATCGTGACCGTCGAGCCGTCAAGATCATTTATGTATTTCGGGGTTTCTAGGTTCGAAGTATAGGCCAAAACCTTTTGGTCCCTCACTTCCCCAAATCATGAAGAGGATTATCAAGGGTGTGATCGAACAACCGAAACACTTCCTGGAGAAGTGTCGAAGACCCGAGAGCCATTGGATCTTGCAAAGGAGCGAGGGAGTTAAGGCGAGTGCCTTTTCAATCACCATAAGCTCAAGAGAGATAGGGGCCATTGGATCTAATTCAATGAGAACCGTCGGATCTCACGCGAATTCTCATTTAGGAATTTGGGGATTATGGTGACAAGTGTTTTGGGATCGAGAGTTTCAAACTCCCTGTGCCCGAAAGCCTGAAGGAATGCAGGCCATCGGATCGAGTGAGGCTTATACCCATTGATCCCCTCTGAAGTGAAATATCGACATTTTGGTAATTCAGGGTTCGGCATACTGGGGATCTTGACAACAAGGATCCAGGACATAGTGGAGTGAAAATCTCAAAGTTGCAAAATGCAACAATACTTTGGTGTGGAATTTCTAGATTTTGGCGCTTCGGGTTTCAGGGTTTCGGGAGTCGAGAGGTAGAGTTGCATGGTCACACAACTCCTGAAATCATGAAAAGGAAAAAGCAGAAAGGTGGGTCCTAAGCATTTTTCAAAGGGTACATGTAACCTAATTCAAGGGAGTGGTCAAGCTTTGGGGAAAATCCCGAAAGACCTTTGATCTTTGCAAAAGGGGAAACTTCGGAAACAGAAAAATCATAAGGGGAGAGGAATGAGTGTTGGTCGATCACTCAAGTTTCGAAAAGACAAAATAAGTAGCAACAAGATTCGTGTGTTCAGTTCATTGAAGAAGTCAACCCTCGTTGACATTTCGGGTTTTGGAGGTTGAAGAGACAAGGGGCTCGACAACAAGATTCGTGAAATCATGAAATATGAAATCCCAAAAGGAAAAGAAAAGCCCTGATCATATTTGTTGGTCAGTTGTGAAATACACCTTGGGTGTGTGGTATTCCCTATAGGGAAACCAAAGAGTCAATCAGACTCATGGAGAGATTTAGAACGATCCTGCGCAGATCTTAACCTGAGGGTCAGGGGTCTGTATCAAACCTCAAGGTTGCTGAACACCTTGGAGGTAAGACTGTGCAGAGGAAGGCAAAGAGATAACAGAATCACTAAAGGTTATGTGGAAACTCTACCAGGAGGGCATTGAGTAAGTGCATAAAGTTCACAAAAGAAATCTCTTTCGAGTTCTGAGATAAGGGATGTGTCACGGGGAAGACACTCATAGGATTATTGAAGATCCTGTAGGCTCAACAAAGCATGCTTGAGAAGGAATTTTCCAGAGGGCACTTACATCCCTTCAAGGAGAGAAAGGGATAGAGACACTTTGAGGTCAGAGCCTCAAATAAGCTCAGGACGAATAACACAGTTGTGTGCAGGGACCTGCAAGGAGTGCAGAGGTCGAGAAACATTTTTAGGTTTCAGAGTGAACAAATCTCAAGAGGGATAGCGTTACTAGAACGCAGACGATATCCAAGGGAATTGAGATCGCAGAGGAAGCAAAGGCAGAGGCCTTTGAAACTTTGAAAATCTTCCAAGAGGAAGGGAAGAAGTGCATGCTCAAGAAGGAGTAACAACTATCGTTGGATCAGTAGTGCAGATAACCGTTGATCACAAGGTCAGGGAAAAATACGCTGAGGTTAAACCCGTAGAGGTGGCGTAGTGGAAGAGTTGAATCAAACGATGGAGACACTTCGTGAAAGAAGTGTGAAACATCATGAGCCATTGGATGAGAAGCAACAGGAGCCGCTGAAACCCTTTGGAGTGGGATTTCATCATTTCGGCATTTTGGGGTTCGGCATTTTGGAAATCCCGATGACAAGGAGCTAGGGCACTTTTCATTGAAAACCCTGAAGTCGTGAAACGCAACGTGCCCTTGGAGTAGGGCTGTGGTCACAGAGGAAGCAACCATTTTGGAGTTCATCATTTCGACATTTCAGGGTCTGGGAGATCGAAGGACCAAGAACCATCTGGAGCCGGAATCGCGGAATCACAAATTTTGAAATCCTGAAAAGTGGGCCGTGGTCAAGTAGATTTCGACATTTTGGGACCTGGAGATTTGAAAGACAGAGAACAGGGGGAGCACTTGCATCACGTTTTCCCGAATCGCAAAAGCCAGTAGTGCTTTGTCATTAAGCCTTTTCAGCATTTCGGGACCCGGATGTTCGAGAGACCAGGAGTCAGGAGACGTGGAGTCCCAACTCGCAAAATCGTGAAACCCCGAAACATTCAGAGAAATAGCACGAGCCAGAGCCATTGAGCCCATTTCAGCGTTTCGACATTTTAGGGTTCGGGAAGCAGAGGAGGCGAGATTGCAGAGTCATTGCATTGTGAACTCCCTGTTCGCGAAATCCCGAAAATATCTGAGCGTTTCCGGAGTTCGTGGATTTGCGCGACTAGTGATTTTGGGGTCGAGAGTCGTGGACTCCCAGTTACCGAAATCCCGATACAGCCACAACGTTGTGGTCATGTGGAGGTGAAGCTCGCGCCTAGTGCTTGTTCGCAAAGGTGGGGTTTCCAAAGGACCTATGGATCGGATTCGTGGGGTTCCAGTGAGGGCCCGAAAGAACTACTTCAGTTCTGCAGATTCGAAGAAGAATGATCATGTGTGGATCTCGACCTGAGGTCCAAGGGTCTGCGCCAATATCCCAATATAACATTCAATGATTATAAGTTGAGATGTTTTTTAATGAATTTGTAGTGTTAGTGAAGCATCTTGATAGAGACTACAAAGGTAGGAGAAGCATTAAGATTTTGGATGTCCCGTCAATGGAGATAATTGAGGAATATACCGAGGGAACTTCAAATGAATATAACCCTTCATTTTGGGAGAGTGTAGAAGTGAAAATAACCTAACAAATAATTTTTGGCACTAAGAATATCAACAAAAATCCAAAAACTATTAGAGACACTATGGAGTTATGTAAGCAATGTTGCAGTGCTCGAACTCCGAACAATAAGAATTGTGGTTAAAGGACAAAAAATGGTAGAATGGAAACTAGCTATGGATGAAAAGTATTAGTGAAGAATCAAACTTGGGAACGTTTTCCTCTACCAATAGGTAAGAAAGAAACTAGTACTAAGTGGGTTTTCAAACAAAACAAGTCAAGTGATGTAGTTGAGAAATATAAAGCTCAATTGATGGTGAAAGTGTACACACAAATGTAGGGCATGGAAAACCCAAAGAAATTTATACCAATATTGAAGATGGCATCCATTATAGAAATATCAACAATTGCAATAATGATGCATATGCATATCCCTCGACATTATGTTGAGACGACATTCATTAATGGTATCTTGTAGGAAGATATATGTATGAAACAACTTGAGGGTTATGTACAACAAGGCAACAAGCATATGGTGTGCATGTTGCAAAAGTAATTGCATAGACTTAAGAAATCCTATAGGGCATGACATGGACACATTGATGCACATTTAATGAATGAGGGTTTCCAACATTATACTACATATCTAAATATTTATGTCTAGAATAATGTCAAGTCTTGTATCATATAGGCATTCTCCATAGATTATGCATTTGTATGAGGAAGGATTTATCTTTGTTAAATTCTTTCAAATCAAAACTGTTGTAGAATTTGACATGCTAGATCATGGAGAGATCCATATCCTACTTGGTTATTCAAGTAGTAAGAGATTTGAGCAATAGGAAGTTTCATTTGAGTCATAGGAGATACATTGAACATATCCTTTAGATATTAAGGATGAGTGATTTCTAAAATGTGAAGACTAAAATGGAAATTGCTCAAAAATTGTCACAAGATATGGGTTCAAGTACTCAAGTTGATGAGGAAGCTATGAGAAATATTCCTTATTGGAGTGTGGTAGGTATGCTTATGTATGAAATAGTATGCATGAAACTTCATATTCCTTATCAAGTGCTAAATAAGAACATGTAGTAGCAAATCATGCAAGCAAGGAATTGATGTGGCTAAGAAAATTACAAAAATATGTTAGGTTAAAGCAACTGAATCCTACAATTTTAAGATGTGATCACCAAAGTTTCATTGAAATGTCTAAGAATACTAGGTTTCATGCAAGAATAAAGAGAATTTATGTGCAGTACCATTATGTTTGTGAGCAATTGGAGAATAATAAATTTTAGCTTGGGTTTTTGAAATAAGATAGTTGATCACTATCGTAATGCCAAAGGTACATATTGAGATGGATTGAGAAGGCTTGTAGAGTATGAAGATAGACATGCATAGATTTACTAATCCCTGAGATGTTTTAGTTTTGAGGAAAAGCCCTTAATTCTAGATCATCCCACATTGTTAATGACAAATTAATCACCTCATACTTTCAACATTTATGCAAGTTTTGCCACAAAAGATCCAATAAACATATGACATTTTGGAGACTGGTTAAGGATCATTAATTTCAACAACTACTATTAAATATCAACACAAGCCTTAGCACTAATTTCTAGTGATCAAATTTGAATATTCCATTTCCCTTCAAGACCTGCCCTTCAAGGATTATTGAGCCTTCATGGCATTAAAGGTCATGAGTGGTTTAAAGGCTATCACTTTATGCATAAAATTGTCATTAAGCAAACAAATATAATTACTACTACATGGAAATTAAGGGTTTATCAAGAAAATGAAATCAAAGAGAAATATTTCCTTTACTTAATCCATAGAGTATATGATAAGGTTTTTGGTGAGTGGTCAAATTCCCTATTTGACACAAAAAAATGTTTTTGTACCAAAGCGCCTAATATCGATGGCTAGGTACAATTTAACTCAACCCTAAACCCTAAACCTCTTAGACATACCTTAAAATACCCTGCGTTGGCATAGAATTTAGCTCAAGATACTTTGGGAAGACCCCCCTAAATTCTTGACACCATATCTCCTCAACGCAACACCTTAAATCATACTACCTAGCATCCTAAAAGGCACCTCGACATATCTAATTGCAGTCACTATGGAATTATTTTTAAACCGACCTATACTAAAACACAAATTCAGAAATGAAGACAACCCTCAACTTGGCAATTTGATGTACTGTATGTGGTAGAAACATCATTTTTATGCTTTGTTGATGCATAGACTTTAAATTAAATCAGAACTAGAACTAATATGCTTGCATGTGATTCATACTTTGACATGTGTAAATTCATTGGACTGACAATCATTGATTCAAAGCCATAAATTCTCTGAATTAAATGAATATATATTGTTTCTTAGTAAGGTTGGTATCAATCTGTTTCCTGACATACAATCTTGACATTTTTTTCATTTGATTAATTGGCATTACAATTGCTTGAACCTATATCACTAGTGAGGAATCATTTGATGAATAAGCTCACAATGACTGGTTGATGAAGTGATATGTGATTGAGTTACTTCACAATTATCGTTTAGAACATATCAAAAGGGAATCACTTAAAGTGCATGTAATATTATTGGATATTGATCACATCCACTCAGGATAGATTGATCTCTTGATAATTTCATGCATTACACATTTAAGAGAATATCTTGTTCCCATTTTCCTTTCACCCAACTTGTCACTAAACCGCATATTGAAAACCTTTTTGATGAGTTTACATGAAAGAGTCATCATTTGACTGAAGCATCGTTTGGTTATCTAAATATTTACATAGACCTCAGGATATCCTATCCTGAGGTCAATCTTATCAGGATTGTGACATTTTCTAGACTCCATAGACCCTTCCTAAGGCACTGGTTTTCTACTGGTATGTACTTTCATTTTTCATATCTGATCCATAAGCTAACTATTTGATTGTCTCTAAGACATTATGTGAATAAATTTTATTGCCTTGCCTCTAGTAAATATACATCATAAATTATTTACATCTAAAGCATTGATCAACACTATGAATGACCGAAGTCGCAAGGAATCCTCCCTTGGCCTTGAGAACAAAATCACTTGGCCTAAACAGAGAGAACCTAACCCATAGTGACACCAATTTACAAATCTACTCTTTAGGAATGATATAAAACACTTCAGAAAACTACTAACACAGTCATATATTCAACACCGTATCATTGCACATTTTGACCTTAGAGATAAAAAGAACATTTGGAAATTAAATTTTGATCTCATGGTTGGCATCTATTTTTGATTGGTTATGACAAATGTACCTTTCATCATTCAACATTTGATTTTGGGAATAACATAACACCATAGGATCAAATTCTTGGAAAGAGTTGTAGTGTTGTTATTTCTATGTTGTTACATATTGGGCATGATATTTTGATCTCTTTGACACACTGACAATGTCAAAACACAACATTATACCTCTTTACAAAAGATTGATGTTATGATGTTATGTTGTTTCCAAAATCAAATATGGAGTAATGAAATGTCAAAATATAGGACTGAGTTAATCAATTTTCTGAAGTATATAATGACAATACCAGTCCCAAATTCTAATCCTAAATGAATTGTTTATGATGAGGAGTGGATGACCTAAGTCTAGGGGTAGTCCTACACTAGTTTAATGGATAGTTAAGCCAAATATATGATGATAAGGCACTGCTACACTACTGTTGGGACAATCAAAGTATGGCAGGTTGTGAGGTCTTGGAGCATGCCTAAAGGGTGGCCTAAGGGTCAACGTTTGGTAGTATATTAGATAAGGTTTAGGGGGATTCTCTTTAGGGTAGCTTAGATATGTAATAGAGATAGTTTACTTATGTTCTAAATAGTCTCAAAAAAGCAGGCCGAGAGGTGTTAGACTGGTAGGATAGGGGGCTAGAAGTGTTAGCGTTGGATATGAGAACTTGATTATGACCAAGCATCACTAAATTCCTTCTTTTCATCTTATTGGACATGATTCATCAACTAAATTCTCTAGTCATTAAATGATGTGACAACAACTATGTATTGTCCTTTATGTTACAATCTAGTATTGGGAAACCATGAAGAGAAAAATGAGTTGAAGAGACCCCCCTTAATAGGAATGAGTGTATGAAGATATAGATTTATTCTATTCTCTTCCCATGTTCCCCTTTTTTCTTTGGAAGAACCAAAACCCTCACTTAGTTTCTTCCTATTCCAACCTATATAGTGGCAGCTTCCAATGTCAAACTTCTCCATCTTGGGTCTGAACCACTCACAAAGAAACATTATCCAATGATAAAACATGTTCCCAACTTGAATGAACCAACCAAATTGTGGAACCCATGAAACTTGTCGAAGCTATGACTAAATTTGAATGAACCAACTGATGTTGCTAACGACTAAATTTGGGAAGCTTCAAATTGATATCAAGTGCAACCTTTGCAAGGTAACCATCCATCAAATTCACAACCATTGTAATTCGTGTGAGTGGTAGAGAGGCATGGAGACCAAAGTAAAAAGGTTATCTCTCAAAACCTAAAGGAAACACAAGGATAAACCCTAAATCAATCCCTCCTCGAACTTTCTCACTCCTCTCTCTCTCTCAAAAGGTTCAAAACCTAAAGGACACCCTTCTAAATTTTACGCACTTCTCTTCAAAACCCTACAGACAAGGAGACAAGACTCTCTTCACCATTGCACTAAAAGATTCCTTTCTGGCACAATTGGCATAGTTTAGAGAGTGATCCCTAGAACATGAGCACCCTACCATGTCATGTCCATTTTTGATATCTTAGGGTTTGTTGAACGCATGGTGATAGGGTTGGCCGTGAGTGCTAGGGTAGCCTATGGTTTCAACATATGGAAACAGTCAATGGAATAGAACTAGATATATATTGAAACAAATTATCTCTAATAGATAGATATTGAAATAGTCAATGTCACTTACACTTGGAACAATTGACGTAGGGGAGAACCTCAAATATAGAAGAAGGCATGGAATTATGATCAAAATAGACATGTCAAAGGCATCTGAAATAGAAGGTGAACTCGTGGTTGAAATCGATGTGAAGAGGATCTCCCCCTTACTTCATATGAATTAGAAGGTGAACATGTGGTTGAAATGAGGGCTAAATGAGAAAAACCCAACAAAGGATAGCAAGTGACCTAAATGATGGCTAAATGAGAAAGGAATTAAAAAAAAATAGACTTTAGGTCTAGGTTCTAACATGTTCAATGGTCTTCCTTTTACTTCCTGGAATATTCTCTAAGAAAATGTATGCATGATGTTCAATATGAATGACTTTTCCAAAATACCAAAGGTGAATGACCACAAATCATATGAAGACCAAAGTAAAAAGGTAATCTCTCAAACCCTATAGGAAACACAAGGATAAACCCTAGTGTAACGAACTGCCTCGTTACGACAACCGTTCTGGCAACAGGTGCAAATTTTTTTGTGAAGGTGTGTGCGCACGTGGAGAAGTGACAACACACATAACTGTGCAACGCAAACATTTAGCGACAAGTAAGCCTGACTGAAAATACGACTGACCACC
>SNQJ01S0238531.1:0-12943 GCA_010110895.2 Picea sitchensis
AAAAAAGGGGAAACATAAAGAAAAATATGAATGTCTAACATAGTAAGAAATCTTGCCTTGGGGACTTGCTATTTATGAACTCAACTAGGACTTAAGTAAGGTGTAAGTCATTTATGTTTTGTAAGGAAATATTGGGACACCAAGGAGCGTTTTTATGAATGATTTTAGATGGGTGAGGGAAATAGGAATAATTAAATAATTAATAAAATTAATTTTCTTGTGCAACTAGGGGATGGGTGACATGTGTACAGGGGAGGTTTTTTCCGATTAAATTAATGAAAAACGAATTTAATGGGAATTTGGGAAAAAAATCACTTAAAAACTCTATAAAAAGGATGGAGGAGGGGGAGTATGGATCTGATCTTTTATGCGTAACGTTACGCTGCTGAATTTTTGTCTTGACTGAAATTCTCTTGTGGGAGTTGGGATACCCAGCTCAGGTAACTAGTGGTAGCTCGACCTTGTGAGGTGAGTTGGGTGCTAGCGGTTTTCTGGTATTGTGTGTGTGGACCCTTTGCGGTTCGGGGGGCTCAGGGGGAAGAAGAGTACCCCTAGCATTGGTTGGAAGGTATTGGTGAGGTCACATCGATCGAAAAGTGGGAGATGGTTAGAGCGCATGCGGGACAACGACTCAAAGCTTTCGCATTTGGTTATGGTACACCTGCGTATATTTTTGAATGGTAGTTTAATATTGTTCCTGCGCTTTCATTACTGTACTTCTATTGTGTAAAGATTATGTTTTACTCATCGTTTTATAATCAATGAACTTAAAGTAATCCCAGCCTTATGCTCATTGCATTTTGAATTGCTTCCCCTGGCAAACCCAAACCATTATTGCTATGAATTTTCTGTATTTGTTTTATTGATTATTACAAAGAATTTTGTGTGTTTCCCTTGTCCTTTTAGTCATCAGTCTATGCCCGAGCAGTCGGCCAGGAACCGAATCAACGGTCATCACTTCAGTGTTTACAGAACTATATATTCAAATGCCCTGTTTTTTTGTACATGGATGATGAGTGAGGGATAATTTTTTCTCGATTATCTATCCCTTACTTATCTCTGCGTTTGATTGATTATTGGTTGAATGATTTGTCTTTGTGCCTTCTTCTGAACGAGTGTCGCTGCGTTTTGATTTCTTAAACTCCAAAAACCTTTGTGTTTCCTTGAAAGATTATCCCTGCATTTCCTTGATTGATTACCTCTGTGCTTCCTTGAAGGATCAACTCTGCGTTTTCTATTTGGGGAAAAATCTCAGGGTTGAATGGTAACCCTCTGCGTTTCTTTTAATGATGACCTCCTCTATTTTGGAAGGGGTAATTCTCTGCATTTTAATGATTGTCTGTGTTTTGATGTGTCTGCATTATTACACAATTCATGGTGTTTTTATGATAATTCCTGGCGTTTTTTATCATTCCCAATAGAGATATCATCATTCTCGTTCTTTACAGTGAATCTAGATAACAATTAGGCCTGACAGTGATTTAATTCGATTGAGTATAAATTTTTCCCCTTTAAATAAACTACACAGTGATTGATTGTGTTTTTTATGTGTCTACGTTATTACACAAATCCCATCATTTTTAATTTACATGGACTGTGAAATTACCCGTATAGACTGTGATTTGGTGTTTACCTTTGTTTCCATATATATTTTAGACTGTGAATTAATATCTAGTAATATCTTTAAATAGCGTTTGAACTGTAAATATATGGAATGTTTAAACGACATTCTAAACTATAATGTCTGGTAATATCTTTGGAATGCGTGTTTTTTTTTATTTGCAATATTATTAGAGTGTCAAGATAATTACAATATCCTTATGTTGCATGTATAACTTTAATATATTTAGAGGGAAATATCATATGATTGCGTTTTTATTCTTTAGACAACGATTTTTCAATGGATGTAGTAACCCTTTTTATAGACAGCGATATGGATGGTTGGGAAGAGTTCCATTTTTGGTAGAGCCTTAATTTCTCCTTATTGCATCCACCCACGACTTGGCTGGAAAGAGAACTGTTTTTGAGTTTTAATTCACCTTTAAACATATTACATAGTCAAGGTAAAAATGCTTTGAATACACAGCGTTTTCCCATAATTATTAATGATATCAATGTTTTATACAGTCAGGGTACATTTGCCTTGATTACGTAGCAAGGTCTACCCATTGATTCCATAAATGGTCATTGATTGATAACGTGTTTTGTTGACAACCTTTATTAATAGTTATAAAAAATTCATTGACCACGATATCCTCTGGAATGACAGCATAATTTGTTGATTACACAGCTTGTTGACAGTCATTACTAATAGATAGCAATAATTGTAGACATCAATATCTTATATTATTAGATAGCAATAGCATATAGCATATAATTGTTGGACTGTGGAATAATATTTCTTTTTCAAGGTGAACCAACTTCACATAAACCTTCTTCATATTGGAACTGTTAATCAAATGTTTTACATACACTTAATTACCTTAACTAACCTATCCTTTAAAGTGAATTGAACTTTGAAGAAAATAAAAGTGGATTCTTATACAAGAGAAAATAATGATTTTTATTAAAATTAAATTATGTAAAAGTTTTAAGATTTATTGGTTTTTATTAAACATAATAGGATTATTATTTGTTGGACAGAGTTATAAATGTTGGATTAATAGGATTTGTTAGAAATAATGGTTTGTTGGCATAATAGTTTATTATCTTTCACAAGATTAATGGTTAAGGGATTAGTAGTTTTATCAACTAAAACAATTAATAGTTAACAATTAATTGGATATTATGTGCCTTGTGCCTTAAGTCAAGCTATAAAGGGTGGTTCATCATAGTCGTTTCACCATACATGTTTCCTTGTTGGAAACAAGAATCCTTCGGTCATTTGCGCAATTTAATTTTGAGTAATGTCACCGTGCGTCTTGTCGACTTGTTGTTTGGGTTCATGGGTATAGTCTTCTTGTATTCTGATAGTTAGTTTGGCATCCTAGCATGTTGGTTTTTCTTGGGTTATTGGTCTAGATAGGTTGTGTTGCACTATGGTTACTGTTGTGCCTATCGCCTTGTGACGGCATGATTCTTGAGGAGTGGATCATTGCGTGCCCTGATGGATATAGGTGAACAACAAACTGGCCGTATTCTTGTGCTTCCCGATGTGGGCATTTGTCGTTGTAATTGATGTTGGTACTAGATCGTGTAACACCTCAATTTGTTTGGTTTTGCGTTCCATAGAGGTATCTAGTTACTGGTCATCAAAGCTATTGTGTCGGGTTTGTTGATGTTGTCCCTTAGATGGTAGGCATCATCTTCTTGTTTCGGGCAGCTAATTGAATTTATTTGTCCTTTATTATTGCATGTTTTGTCAAATTTCCTGATGTGCTAGTATGATGAGTCGTTGTTGTTTATTGCATGAATGTGTAAGTTTTGTTCGTCGTTAATTCATGATGATTAATTTTTGTCGTTGTTGTCGTCCTACTTTAAAAAAAAAAAAATGATTTTTCTTTGCGTCACATGAAGTCGTAACGAAGCGGTCATTACATATGGTATCAGAGTGGGTTCAACCCACGACTTGGGATCACTACGGCTTTGGTTGATTTGATATTTGATTATAATGTTGCTAATTCAGTTGACTTGTATTCATGCAGGTAATCGTGGTTAGAGGACGCCGAAAAGGTAGATGACAAGGTGCTAGGGGAGGAGGCGCGATGCCCCTAGTAGCATCCACACCTGAGGGGTCTAACCCCCAAGGAGACAAACAAGTTGTCGGGCAGGAACAAATAGCGGTGGGTGATGTGGTTGGGTTGATGAGATATTTTCAGCAGATGTTTGAGGCATTAATCATCCATTTGGACAGATATGAGTCCAGGGCGTCGGCACCCCGTGAGGGTCCACCATGTGCTCTGGTCGGTACTAGTAGCATTCACCGCGAACTCGAGAAGGTCAAATTTCCTGAGTTCTTTGGTGCCCTCGACAATGTAGCCATCGAGGCATGGTTGGAGAATATGGCTATGCGTGCACTGAGCGAACTTATTCTTTGAGGAAACTTGCTTGCAAGTGATCTGGATTATTATACTATTGGTCGTTTGATTATGATTATGAGGCATTATGGATATGATGATATGTTATTTTGTTGTATTTACATAGAAATTTTTTATTGATTGGGTTCTCCTGAGTGTGCAAGACTTTGGACCTCGAGGATGCAAAGGCATAGATGAAACCCCTTGGACTCTAGATCAAGTCAGGGAGTGAACTGTTGGATTGAGTATTGTTGATGTGACATATGTATTTATTAGTAGATGTTATTATGATTGATTATTATTGCTGACATGATTCATTGATGGATGTAAGCTGATGATATCTTGTCGACCAGACTCACATGTGGAGTAGAGGGGTCACACACGACAACTAGAGACTTTGAGGGAGAGGTGTGGGAGCATCCCTGCCACATCCTACTAGCACTCTCGTCGTGGCTCGAATTGTAGGTTAACGATTAACTAGTTTGAGAAGACCCACGATGTCATGAGGGCAGACCGTGACAGTCGCTCACAATGATTCTAAGGGGTGCACAATAAGGCAGGGGCCTTATTCCTTAGAGGCCCTTAGTCTCCCACAAGATCCCCTGGTGGAGTATTGACTCCAAGGGTTTTTTATGTCTACCAAGTCAATCAAGAGGCGAGTGGCACCCTTGTAGCATGTAGTGCGTCCCGAAGGGCACGCCGCGCAAGGAAAACGGAAAGAGGCGAGTGTCACCCTTGGAGAACGTAGTGCGTCCTGAAGGGCACGTCACGCAAGGAAAACGGAAAAAGGAAAGTGGCACCCTTGGAGCACGTAGTGCGTCTTGAAGGGAACGTCGTGAGTTTAACAGGTAAGTGAATAAACCTAGTCAACCTTAAAACTAATGATATGATGAGTAAGATTTAAAAACAAATTTTCCCTAATAAAAATGTCGCCCAACCTAGAAAAATTAAAACCTAGGCCTAAGTAGCACATGTGGTAAAAAAAAATAATAATAATAACTAAACATGTAACAAGAAGGGGGGGTAAGAAATTCAATTTTAATTTATTAAAATAAAATTATAATGGAGGATTAAAATTTTAAAAAAGCAAATGGTTGTTTTATCTACACTTGCTAAATTAATTTTAATTAAAAAGGAAAAAGGGTAAAGGGTTGTTTTATCTACACTTACTAAATTGATTTTTAGTTAAAAAGGAAAAGGAAGAAAAATTAAAAGAAATAGGAAACTTAAGGAAAAAGGGGAAACATAAAGAAAAAGTTGAATGGCTAACTTAGTAAGGAATATTTCCTTGGGAACTGGTTATTTATGAACTTAACTAGGAATTAAGTAAGGTGTAATTCATTTAAGTTTTGTAAGGGAATATTGGGACACCAAGGAGCGTTTTTAGGAATCCTTTTAGGTGGGTAAGGGAAATAGGAATAATTAAATAATTAATAAAATTAATTTTCTGGTGCAACTAGGGGATGGGTGACATGTGTACGGGGGAGGTTTTTTCCAATTAAATTAATAAAAAAGGAATTTAATTGGAATTTGGGAAAGAAATCACTTGAAAACTCTATAAAAAGGATGGAGGAGGGGGAGTATGGATCTAATATTTTATGTGTAACATTATGATGATGAATTTTTGTTCGTACTGAACTTCTCTTGTAGGAGTTGGGATACCCAGCTCAGGTAACGAGTGGTAGCTCGACCTTGTGAGGTGAGATGGGTGATAGTGGTTTTATGGTATTTTGTGTGTGGCCCCTTTGTGGCTTGGGGGGCTTTGGGGAAGAAGAGTACCCCTAGCATTGGCTGGAAGGTACTGGTGAGGTCACATCGATCGACAAGCGGGAGCTGGTCGGAGTGTGCACGAGACAATGACTCAGAGCTTTCACATTTGGCTACGGTATGCATGCGTATATTTTTGAATGGTAGTTTAATATTGTTCATTCGCTTTCATTACTGTACTTATATTGTGTAAATATTATGTTTTACTTAGCGTTTTATAATCAATGAACTTAAAGTCATCCCAGCCTTACGCTCGCTTCTTTTTGAATTGATTCCCTTGAACAACCCAAACCTTGATTGCTATGACTTTTTTGTATTTTTTTTATTGATTATTACAAAGAATTTTTTGTTTTTCCCTTATCCCTTTAGTCATAAGTCCATGCCTAAGAAGTCGGCCAGGAGTCGAATCGACGATCATAACTTCGGTGTTTAAATACCTATAGATTCAAATGCCCTTCTTTTTCTATGCATGGATGATGAGTGAGGGATAAATTTTTCCTAGCTTTCTATCCCTTACTTATCTCTACGTTTGATTGATTCTTGGTTGAATGATTTGTCTTTGCACCTTCTTATGAACGAGTGCCTCTGCGTTTTGATTTCTTAAACTCTGAAAAACTTTGTGTTTCCTTGAAATATTATCCCTGCATTACCTTGATTGATTACCTCTGTGTTTCCTTGAAGGATCAACTCTGCATTTTCCTTTTGGGGTAAAATCTCAGCGGTGAATGGTAACCCTATGCATTTCTTTTAATGATGATCTCCTGCGTTTTGGAAGGGGTAATTCTCTACATTTTAATAATTGTCTGTGTTTTGATGTGTCTGTGTTATTACACAATTCCCAACGTTTTTATGATAATTCCTGGCATTTGTTATCATTCCCAATAGAGATAACAACATTCTCGTTCTTTACAGTGAATCTAGATAATGATTGGGCTTGGCAGTGATGTAATTCAATTGATTTTTAATTTTTTCCCTATAAATGAACTACACAGTGACTGACTGAGTTTTTGATGTGTCTACATTATTACACAAATCCCAGCATTTTAATTTACATGGACTGCGAAATTACCCATATAGACTATGATTTGGTATTTATCTTTATTGACATATATATTTTAGACTGTAAATTAAGATCTGGTAATATCTTTAAATAGCATTTGAACTGTAAATATCTGGAATGTTTAAACAACGTTCTAAATTGTAATGTATGGTAATATCTTTGGAATGTGTATTTTTTTTTATTTGCAATTTTATTAGACTGCCAGGATAATTACAATATCCTTATGTTGCGTGTATAACTGTAATATATTTAGAGGGCAATATCATATGATTGCATTTTTATTCTTTAGACAACGATTTTTCAATGGATGTAGTAACCCTTTTTATAGACAATGATATGGATGCCTGGGCAGAGTTCCATTTTTGGTAGAGATTTAATTTCGCCTTACTACATCCACCCACGACTTGGTTGGGTAGACAACCGTTTTTGAGTTTTAATTCACCTTTAAACATATTACATAGTCAGGCTAAAAACGCCTTGAATACACAGTGTTTTCCCATAATTCATAATGATATAAATCTTTTACACAGTTAGGGTACTTTCTCCTTGATTACACAGCGAGGTCTACCCAGTGATTCCATAAATGATCATTGATTGATAGCGTGTTTTGTTGATAGCCTTTATTAATAGTTAGCAAAATTTCGTTGACCACGATATCTTATTGAATGACAACATAATTTGTTGATTGATAGCATATCTTGTTGACAATCATTATTAATAGATAGCAATAATTGTAGACAACAATATCTTATATTATTAGACAACAATAACGTATAATTGTTGGACTGTGGAATAATATTTCTTTTTCAAGGTGAACCAACTTCACATAAACCTTCTTCATATTAGAAATGTTAATCCAACGTTTTACATACACTTAATTACTTTAACTAACCTATCCTTTAAAGTGAATTGAAATTTGAAGAAAATACATGTAGATTGTTATACAAGAGAAAATAATAAATTTTATTAATATTAAATGATGTAAAAGTTTTAAGATTTATTGATTTTTATTAAACATAATAGGATTATCATTTGTTGGACAGAGTTATAAATGTTGGATTAATAGGATTTGTTAGACATAATGGTTTGTTGGTGTAATAGTTTATTATCTTTCTCAAGCTTAATGATCGAGGGATTAGTAGTTTTATCAACTAAAACAATTAATAGTTAATAGTTAATTGGCTACTGTGTGCCTTGCCCCTTAAGTTGAGTTGTAAAGGGTGGTTGGTCATAGTCGTTTCACCATACAGGTTGCCTTGTAGGAAACAAAAATCCTCCGGTCATTTGCACAATTTAATTTTGAGTAATGTCACCATGCATCTTGTCGACTTGTTGTTTGGGTGCATGGGTATAGTATTCTTGTATTCTGACAGTTAGTTTGGCATCCTAGCACATTAGATTTTCTTGGTTTATTGGTATAGATAGGTTGTGTTGTGATATGGTTACTGCTGCGCTTGTGAAAACATGATTCCTGAGGAGGGGATCATTGTGCCTCCTGATGGATAGAGGCGAATGAAAACCTAGTCAGAGTCTTATGCTTCCCGATGTAGGTGTTTGTCGTTGTAATTGATGTTCATATTGGATCATGTAACACCGCAATGTGTTTGGTTTTGTGTGCCATAGAGGTATCTAGTTACTGGTCGTTGAAGCTGTTGTGTCAGGTTTGTTGATGTTGTCCCTTAGTTGGTAGGTGTCGTCTTGCTTATGTCGGGTGGGTAGTCGTTTTTATTTGTCCTTTATTATTGTATGTTTCATCTAGTTGCCTGATGTGCTAGTATGTTGAGTCATTGTTGTTTATTGCTTGAATGTGTAAGTTGTGTTCGTCGTCAAGTCATGCTGATTAATTGTTGTCGTTGTTGCCGTCCTTCTTTAAAAATAAAAAAAAACTTTTGCATTGTGTCGCATGTAGTCATAACGACGGGGTCGTTACACTATGGAAATGAAGCACACCACACTTCATCAATCAAAAGAAAACTTAATAATTCTTGGTAATGATAATGTACTTGAACACGGATCATGTTACTAGACCATGGTGTCACCAAGTTATTTTTTGACATGATTTAGGCACTACATCTAAAACTAGAGAATGACAATCGATATGAAAAGAAATATCAAGAAGTTTTATTTTATTCCATCATAATTTGGATGTATGCTCAAGATTTCTCCTTTAGAATGGATTAGGCACTCTTATTTCTACATAAAATTTCTTTGAAACTAAAATAACAAATAACAAATTCAGATCCACAAGTTTCTCATGTGGTTACAACCATTTGATAAGAATTAACAGTTAGAAATTAGCTCATAATATCTTCAATATATTCACAGCTAATGTCATTAAAAGATCGAAGTTTCTTTCCATATTCAAGAGATTTAAATGATGATTCCAAATACATAGAAAATATTCAATATTTGAAGAGAAAAATCGATTTTCACCATACGAATTTGGAGAGAATGGTAAAATATCCATTATTATAGGATTCATTATTTCCTATAGTTACCGAAACCGCACATGATAAAATGATGATATCTGTCAAGAATGTTTTTTGGAGAATTCTATTTTGACCCAATGATGCTTCACACAAAAAATCATGAAAACCCAGTTCATGGATATTCAAATATGGATCGATTACATTAATTTCATATTCTTGTAACAACCAAAAAACTAACGCATTTTTCAAAGATAAATGCAAATATGTTATTTTTTTAATATTTAGTAATAAATTCACTTAAAAATACTAAAATAAAAATGCATTAGAAAATATTGATCCTAATAGCACATATAAGTATAAAAATCTAGTAAAACAAGGTTACTGAAAAGAGAAAAATGATTAAAAATCAAGGGAAAAGGATGCAAAAAGTTGGCATTTTTACGACTCAACAATTTCCTTAGGATCCTCTAATTGTTTAAGTGGGTGAATTCCCACCTCGATATATATCTACTCATTTTCACAATTTTCCTCATTTTGGGATGTAAACTATTATAGGATCTTCAGGTACAAGGGGTGCCAACCCTGCTAACCCTAGTGCTCCTACTGGGGGCACCAATGTTTCCATTAAAATTCTTGCTAGCAGAGTAAACCCTCCTATCAACATTCCCCCAAGTGACATTAGTGGACCTCTTTAGGATTTTTTTTTTGTGAGTGTTGGTTCCCCACCCTTAAGATTTCCTATCTTTAGGATGTTGTCTCAAAGTGGAAATGTTCCTACTTCTCATATTTCCTTTATGTGTAGAAATTCTCCTAGATTAAGATTCTCCATAAGAAGAAGGATAGTTCCTATCTCCAAATTCCTTATTTGGATTTCTTTTCAGTGGGAACTTTAACCCTAGCATTGATTACTAGATGTTTACATGGCCTATCTTTGGTGGTGGATATGTTGTTTGGGGTAGTCAATAGGAGGTAATATGGAACTGAGTGGGATGCATGGTTTATCTATAGGTAAACCTCACTCTGTGTTCATCTCTCCTTTTCCATTTTTTGGAAAAATTGAATCTATCTAATCTAACTAAATAATGTCTGAATAACCCATCATGTGGTTTGACCTTCCATCCTTTCCAAATTGCTTTCAAATATCACTAAATTTGAGGATAAAGTGGGAGATGATAGATGAAACAATATAATGAACTTTTGTAACACCCTATTTCCCCCAGTCTGTAAAAATAACTATATTGGCCAAGAACTATGGAAAACTCAAAGGTGTGAATGTTTGATTTGATGGACCTTTGTATAAAAGGTCAATGAATGAAAATTACATTATGATTATGTGTTGCACGACTGTTGGGGAGGGGATGTGCTAAAAGAGACCACAATGGCTAATAAAAGGTGGTGGAAGGGACCTGGAATGGTTGCGTTAACTTTCACCAAACCAGTACCATACTGGTTTTTACTTGCTCAAAGACCAAAGCAACTCTCTTTCCTTGGAATGAATTTCCCGTTAGGATGGTAGGTGGGGAGGCTCCTCAAAAGTTAATGAGGGAATGGGGCAAACCGCCCATCTGTAAAGTTCTCAGACCTGACAACAGACGGGGGAATTCGTTCCACACGCAATATTGCAGAAAAAGGCAAGAAAGGAAGTGTGGGAAAGGAGGAGAGGAGTGTGCACGACAGGGATCGCAGAAGAGAACTAAAAACTCTGGAATCACAGGGGGTTCTGAACACAGGAGAAAGAGAGTAACCTTCATCCTTGTTTATTTTTATATATCAGGAGAAGGAGAGTAACCTTCGTCCTTGAATTCCGTTGAGTTGGAGATAAGTGATGGAATCTCAGAGCATCGTTGTCTAGCTTGGGGGAGGATAGTGGTAAATCTATTTGGAGTCACTGAGCCTATGGTTGGGTGGAAATGGGCACCCCTCTCAGCAGTCGTATCACGCCTTGTGGTTCTGATATGTGTTTTATGCCTTATATTTTGAATTGAATATCATGGATGAATTTTTATACTTATTTTCCATAGTTGGTGTCTGTGTAAAGTAGTTAATTTCAAAGTATGCATTCATACCATTGAGAATAAACCCATCTGGTTGACCCTCGTAATACTCCAGGATGGTTCCTCGAGGGAACCTTTCCTCAGGAATTACCTCATAACTTTGGAACCATACTCATCCCTTACCCAGAAACCCAACTAAGATTAGGGATAACCACCCAAGAACCATTTGAAGGTTCATGTGACCTGGGTCTGGGAACCTTATGAAAGAAGGAGTTAACTCTCACAGGTTTGTGGCCGTGGAAGCTCGAAGCCTTGAAGAGGTTGAATTTCGTTACCCAAGTTCGTGAAGAATAACGAGTTCAATCCTTGAAAGGGAGTACCCTTTCGTTTGAATAGACAAATGGACGAGATCCTTTCGGAGGGACCCAAGATCTATCATGACCATTGGATCTAGAAAAGGAGCGTAGGTGTTAATGCCTCGACTCCTTTAGTCTTTTTAAGTAGAGATAGAATCTGGGACCGTAGATCCAAGGATCTGTCGAAGCTCTATTGACCATTGATCTTAACCTTTGCATAGGCAAGAGAGTGGACTCAACAAAGTCATGAAGGTCCCGACGTAATAGGAACCATCCATCCTCACAGGACACGTGGCGGAAGATCAGCCTGTCGCTGACTCATTGCTAAAGGGAGTCAAAGGGGTAGATTTCCATGAACTCGAGAGACCTGAGATCGTGATTCGATATGACCCCTTAGATCACAGAAGAGCCAGGACTGTTGATCCGAGGAAGGGGATATCGAGCTTTCAAGGTCGGGCTTTAGAAGAAACGGGAGTGGGTTGCATCCCAACTTCATGAAATGTGAAGTCCTGATGAGCTTGAAGAGTCAGCCCCTGGTCGTGCTGAGCGGTCATATGGGCGAAGGGTTTAGTAAGGAGCTACGAGAGTCGGGATTTCGAGGAACGAAGAGTCATAGCTTACTCGCATTCGTTATCACAATACGCGAAATCGCTACTTGATCACCGTCGTTGATCGAGAGGATTGCATAGGACCATAGATATAATCCTTGAAAGAGAATCAGAGGTCGGGAGTTCGGGAATTTAGAAGAAGGAGTCTGGGTGGCCTCGCACCCTGAAAGTCTCGAAATGTGAACCATCTCTTCGTAATTACATGGTCATACCTTGCAGCCATAGGGGGGAAGCTCATTCCTTATGCAGGTTTTCACAGTCAAGGTTCAATCAAGTCTGCGGATATTTTAGCAGGACCCCAGTAGGGAACCAAAGAGCTGATTTGGCTTGGGAATGAGAATAAAATATTATTTTATTCACGTCCATCGTGGGGGTGTTACAAATTGGTATCAGGGCATGGTTACAACACTTGGCCTGCTTGGTCTCATGAACGGGTCGCGCAAAAACTCCATTTGACGTACTCTTAAAAAGAGTAACCCTCTATCTTAACCCCTTTTTACCAAAAGTTGAAGTTAGGAATGTTATTAAGGGAAAGAATGAAATTTCTACTATGTGTATGCAATTGAGAAATGTGAATTTATGTGATGTTTGTGAACGAATATAATGTTGGCTAATGACAAGTGTTTTATCTGCACACAAATGAATGATCAACTGCAGGAAAACTAAAAACATATAGAATGGTGATGCGCCACGAAGTGGGGGATGAATCCCAT
>SNQJ01S0238535.1:0-13671 GCA_010110895.2 Picea sitchensis
CCTTTAGCATTGATCCTTCCCTCACCCTAATTTCCTCTAATTATGTTTATCTCTCATTTCTAACCTTCAATTTTCTTCTCCTTATTATTTTCTCCTTCAATTTTTCCTTTCCTATATGTACTCATTAATTGACTCTCTTTATCCTAGCTATCAATTTTTTTGGGGTCATTCTCATATTATTTTAATATAATTTCCCCTCAATTTGTTTCCCTTCCTTTTAATATCTTCCTCTCCTCATTAACATTTGTTTCATTATAGCCTTCCTTTGACTATCAATTTATTATTAAATTACTTCTATTTTTAACAAATTTTAGTTTTGATTTGTAATATGCTTTTCTCTTGACGGTCAATTTTCCAACGGCTATATCTATATCGCTTCAACACACTCTTTTCTTATCACTATCTTCTCTTGTCCTTGAAGATGGGTGGAGTGTCCACTTGAAATGTCAAACATTTCAAAAATACCCACACAATTTAATTCCATAAAACTCTACAACAATGATGGCGAACTATGAAAACATACATTCTCAGATTTCCCACCCGTAAATGTTCTAATGTGTTCAAGTTATAAGAATACAATTATGTGATCTATATGAGGTATGGTAGTTGATGTGATCTAGATGCATTGCGGATTTTAAATTTAATTCAAAGTAGTGGTATTCTTTTGCATTGTCTCTGTTACTGAAATTATAATAGAGCAAATTGATTTAGAAAGTGAGAAGGATCCAAGAGACACTAATTACGAATTTCTAGAAAGTATGAATGTCCCATGGAAAAACTAGTACACACAAATTATAGGAGCATAATGGGGATCACATTTGAACCTTTTGTGTTATTATTCGAAATAATAGTTGTTGAGGAACTGTGTTATGGTATGTAGAAAATGCTATCCATCATTGTTTGGATTTGCGCCATGGATTTAAAAAGAAACCAGAATAACAATCTAATAAACTATTTTCGGTTCAAGATCTCACTGGCATAAAAACGAAGTTCATTTATGATTTAAATTCTATCATATCTCTAAGATAATTAGTCCGTAATTCAATTTGCATTGGCAAAGGGTGGTTTTGCAGATCCATAATGGTTAAGATAATTAGTCAGTAATTCAACTTGCATTGGCAAAGGGTGGTTCTGCAGATCCATAATGGTTAATTGCTCTATTATATGTTTATTAGCTTTAGATGCAAGAATGAGTTTCAAAGTTTATTAGAGGTTGTATTCTATGTAGCACTAGTAAACCAAATAATAGGACACTGGGGACGTACATGTCATTATCAGTACCAAGCATACCTTGGGATAGTACCTTCATGGATTTTGTTGGAGGTTTTCCTATATTAAGGGGAGACCATAACTACCTATTTGTGTTTGTGGATTAGTTTAGTGAGATGTGTGTGTGTGTGTATTCCCTATAAGGAGACCATATCATGTGATCGTTAAGTAGTCAATTTTTTCTTTGCCAATGTATGGGTATATTTCATTTTTTCTAAGTTCAATATTTCCTGATCAAGACTATATTTTCAGGCAAGTTTTGGACAACATTATGGGAAATGATGTATACAAAGTTGAAACTTGTACTGTTTTTCATCCTCAGACTAAGGTTAGGAATAGAACTTTAGTCTGGTTGTTGAGAGGATATACCAACAAGAATCCAAAGACATAGAGTCAACAAGTATTTTATATTCAACATTCTTACAACAAGACAATTCATTCTTCTACCTAAATATCCCTCTTTGAGACCCATTTTGATTATTTTCCACACTCAACTTTTGATGTGGTTTATAGAAAAAAAGGAAGACATACAAGAAATGAAAGAGGAGGAAAATAAAGAAGATAGGTACATAGAGAATATCAAGCAAGTTCATTTGAAAGTGAAAGAGAAGATTGAGAAAAATCAGTAGAAGTACAATCTCAAACATGACTAGTGGAGAGAAAATCACAAACTCTACATTGGGGACAAAATGTGTCTCTATTCCTAAAAAGAATTGTTGCAAGGAGCAACCAAAAATTTGAATCCTCTAAGATATGGACCTTTTGAGATGATCACTAAGAAAGTTAATGATAATTCTTTTAAATTAAACCTACCTTGTTATATGAGAATGTATTCAATGTTCAATGTGGAAAACTTGAAGTTGTTTGGAATCTCCATTGTGGATAGTGAAGAGGAAGAGGAGGTGTTGTCTATAATAGAATATTTTCCATCATTACACAAGAAGAATTGGAAGCGATCATAGTTTTGTAGAAGAAGGTTTGGGAGACTTAAAAATGAAAACAATGAATTTGGGAAATTAGCCTCAAAGAAGATAGTCCAAGGAAGAATAAGTGGTATCAGAGAGACCATGTTGTAAATAGGTTTCATCATCTTTTCTTAGGATATTTTGGGGACAATAAACCTCCCATTAGGGAGGTGTTATCTAAATGGATCCTTCAAAAATAAAAATAGCTAAGTTGTTATTTCTCTAGTTTATTTGGTGCTCAAGAGTCTTTGTGAATTTTGGTGCTTGAAACCAATTTTAGAAGCCAAAATGGAAGCATGTAACAATCCCTTGAAAATTCCACAAAAATATTAAAGAGAATGAAAAAGGAAAATATTATGAGGAGATTTAGGCTACATTGAGGAAAGGATCAATGGAGGGCATCTTGATGCTCCATGCAACTTATAAGGGCTAAGACATCAAGCCTCAAAATAAATATAATAAGGAAAGGATGTGCAATGATATGTTTATGTGGAGAGTTGGGCAAGTTGGAGAGAGGTGTTACCTTTACNATCAATGGAGGGCATCTTGATGCTCCATGCAACTTATAAGGGCTAAGACATCAAGCCTCAAAATAAATATAATAAGGAAAGGATGTGCAATGATATGTTTATGTGGAGAGTTGGGCAAGTTGGAGAGAGGTGTTACCTTTACATTCTATGTAAGTTTTAAGGAAAACAACACAAGCTATGAGGCATAGGGAACAAGTTAAAGGGCACGTGGATTTTTGGTCTCGTGGAGGAAAGGAGGGGTTTGAGGAGGAGCTTATTGCTCCATGCCATACACTCCATAAAGTTTTAGGGGTATGTGAAGAAAAGGAATTACCGATCTCCATGTCGCTAAAGAGGGAGCCTTTTCATAGCTAAAGAGGGGGCCTCTACCCATACACAAAAGAAAACAAGAAGAGACCCATGATAGAGAAGATGTTCACCTACATAGAAGACCACATGGACACCCAAAATGTTGGCATTTGGACCCTTCAACCAATTCAAAAATTCTACATGGTAGTCTACGAATGCCAAAATTTCTCTAATTCTGTAGAATTTGGAAGGATGGGTCAACACTCAAGGGTAGTGTAATTGTTTCTTCGGAAAATGATAACATTTTCCTAATTTCTCCTCCCACCTATACCTTCTTGGGAGATCATTATCCTTATTAATACCTAGGAGAAACAACTCTAAAAGAGAGGTCTACAAAGGCAAATAGGTTAAAAAAGGATTCATAAGAAGGTGAGAACAAAATTTATGAGTGATTCAAATTGGAGATTTGACTAGATTGAACATTAATAGAGGCGATTACTGGAACAATTGGGTAAGCATGTTCATCACATATCTAGATCTTCTAGAGATTGTTATTCCACAAATGACAGTCGAATAAGCGATCGACTCAAGGTCAACTAAGAATTTGAATGGTCAGTGAGGATGACCATGAAAGTCAACTGGTGCACATGTCAAGGAACAATTCAATGAGTTCATCATGTGACTTAGCCAATCAAAATGGATCATATCTTCCTTTATTCAACGGAGTTAGCTACACTTTTGTGATATATATATATATATATAATCGATCTATCATGCAATATAATTGACATTTTTGGTTCCTTATGTTTCCTCTTGTATGTTGAATAATAATCACTTATTCTCAAGTGTTTTATTGGTGTCTTTAGACACCACCTCTTATTGGAATGTTTAGGTCTTTGATTTATCTAGACTCCTTAGTTATCCAACATAGATAAAAGATGATCCATAGGTCAAATTGATGCTAGATTTGTACTATTTGTAGATACTGGATAGACAAGATCCAATTGACTAGTTCATATAAGAGGTTTGATTACAATGAGTTAAAAAAAATTCATTGTCAATCATATTTCATTTGTTTGATATATAGAGAGAGCCTTGTAACTATAAAAACACCATTAATAACAACCATAGGAAGATAAACATTTTGAAGCTTGAAATTTTTCCCAAATTTAGTTTCTCCAGGGTATCTCGTATCTATCTATATATGTGTGATTATACTGTTTAATTTTTTTAGCATAGACTTGAATCAAACAAAACAAAGAAGGATATTATAGATTTTTGTTTACAATTCATATTGTTTTGTGTTGATTTTTGTGTTGGTGAATCATTTGTTCATAATCCTTTGATTACATATTAATGCGAGGAAATTATTGTGGCTCTTATATATATGGTAAAAGGGAGGACAACAGAGATAAAGGTAGATAGTGTGGTAATTACATAACATGTCCCCTATATTATAAAATGAGAGTAAGGAAAAATTACAGTCCTATTGCAAGCTGAACGACGAAGACATGGAGCAGATCACCAAGGAGTGGCTAGAGGAGTTTTGTGTACCGGTTTATGATGTCGAAATCTTCGACCGTGACATCATAGGAAACCCCTTGGTCACCCGGTTTGAACATGTAGGACAGGCAAGTGAGAAGAAGAAAAAGAAAAAGAAAAAGAAAAAGCTGGAAGTTCAGAACATAGATATTGATGAGGAGGACAACGCCTCGAAGGAAAATGGACTTGGCTTGCCCGCAGGAGGAGGAGGAGATGAATTAAATCAAGAATTAGAAGGGGAAGAAGGAGAAAATCAAGGAGAAGGTGAAGCTACACCGTTGAAGGATCCCCCTACTGAGACAAAAGCACCGAAGAAGAGGAAGGTTTCTCCGCAGAAATCTTCAGCAAGAAAGAAGACTCGCGTGAGTAAACTCCAACTAGAGGCTACACTCACAGAAGATGATATCAGTCTAGTCCGCAGAGCGATGGAGGATGCGTCCAAGGATCTCTTGCAGAGATATTGAATGAAGCAGGACGAACTATATGGTAGAATAGAAAAGGAATTGAGCGAAGTACATGAAGCTATTTGCTCGGTCCGTGCAGTCCCTACTATGCCTTCCTCATTAAAGACTGCAGAGTTGGGGGATGAGCCAACCCAACTTCGAAGAATTGAAAACACAACAGAGGCTCGACTTCAACGAGTCTAAGAAGAGAAGGAGAAGGTTATAGAAGCCCTGGAGAAAGTGAAAGAGGAAGTCTTAGAGAAACCACGAGTTGCGTGGTACTGTGTAACCACGTATGAAAATGAGAAAGATGAGTTCCGGGCGATGCTCGAGGAAGACAAAGCGAAGATATAGAGGGAAAAGGACCAACTTCTTGCAGAGAAGACTGCAGTCAAAGAAGTGGTGAGCAGAGAACTTTGTTCTGTGCCAGGCTTGGCACAGGAGGAAAATGAGGCAGTCGAGGTTCAAGTGATGAAGCTTGCCGAGGCCATCCAAAAACTTCAAGCAAGGGTAATGTAGTTGGAGATCCAAGAAGTAACAAGCACTCCGCAGGAAGTGCACAACCAGAGGGAGGAAGACACTAAGAGCGCATTCGAAAGGATCAGAGCCCTCGCCTTAGAATGTAAACAACTGAGTGACATAAGCGCGCAGACCTACGAACGCCTCGTGAAAGATTGAGAGTTGAGGAAAATGGAAGTGAAACTATAGGAGGTGCAACAATAGGCACTGACAGTTTAAGCACAAATGAAGTCACTCACAACAGTCGAGAGAATGAAGAGATCACAAGAACAACGCGCAACCCAACAATAGATTATTGCCATCTAGGGCAAAGTAATGGAAGTCACACAGAGATTACAACCGGTGCAGGAGGAAGCCTGTGCGGTGTTTGAAGAGATCAAAGGACAAGGTTCACAACTGGACCAAGTGATTGCGACAGTGAAACAACACCTGTAAGGGTCTGTTACAGAGAAAATGATCTAGGAGTTCACTGAGCAGGAGGTTCAGGCGAAGCAACAAGTCGAGGCATCTCGAGCTAAGCTCAAGGCCTTCGCAGCAGCACTGCCCAGATCTGAGTGACTTGGGATGAGTCACAGGTGAGTGTTGGGGGCCTATTGGCCCTCGACCAAGTTTTGAGGAAACATTGGTCAGGTTTAACCACTTTTTGGACTTCAACGCAGTGATCGAGGAAGGAGCACCCAAGCGGAGCTGAGATCACGGATTTCACTTGTTTTGTGGGCTTTGTGGGCCCATCATGGGATTTTTAGGGTTTTGTAATGGGTTATGGGATGTCGACCCATGGGTTTACCCATGATTATTCCTTTTTGTAAATGTAAAAGTATAAATAAGAAATAATGTAATGTAGTGAGGAGGATGTAATTGGCTAAGTGCAAGAGGCAAGTAGTTCTGAGTTGATTTGTGCAACAAAACATGTATGTAACGCTCCGTGCTTGACAAAGGAGTTGGCTCTGTGCCTTGACTTGATTTTGGGAAGGTGGATAGGGTGCTTAGTGCACAGATCACCTGTCTGGTGTGAAGCTTGGCTCTGTGGCTTAGTGCATAGGAGCAGACGAATGTAAGAGATTGAATCCTAATAAAGAAGAAGAAGCAGTTCGTGGACGTAGCCCCACACTAGGGTGAACCACGTATATCATGTGTTGATGATTTTCTTTGTGCTATGATGTTTATGCTGTGAATCTTCTTAGTGCATTGATTGTTATATATGATAGATAGATCTATGAATTCTTAGTGCTTTATTTATGTTGAATGTGCTAGAACTAACTTATGATGCTAAGTGCGATGTGTATTTTGTCATTGTTACTGCGTCGATCTATCCTTAGGGTTTGTTATGCGATGTGAATAAAGTTGATAAGCTAATGCATGCTATCTTCTAAGTACCTTGCGAAGTGTTATAATCACAGATTTGTTTTCCATCTTGGTTACAGACACCTAAGTCCTGTAACCCCCTTGCCTCTACCTCGGGTGAGACTTCGCTTGCTTCGCAGGTGTTGCTGAAAGGGCCGATAGTTAGGGTTTTTTGGTGCACCGTTGAAGCGTTGAACCCTGGGTCTACCCCTATGCCAACATAGGACAAATCGGTAGGTCCTTTAAAGTTCATCTCAAATAACACATAGCTGACACAAACCATAACCATATCAACAAGTCAGCTATTGCTGAACACTCATTCACATCTAATCACCACATTTGCTTTGACCAAACAAAATTTCTTTCATCTATGCCACATCAATCTGGTCATATCATTCATGAAGCTCTGGAAATAGAAAAACACCCCAATAACTTCAATCGAGAAGATGACTATAAATTGAGCCACTCATGGAAACCCTCATTCAATACGTAGATCATTATGCCTTTTTATTCATGGTCATTCTTCTAATTTATCAGTTTTATCCACTCCTTTAGCATTGATCCTTCCCTCAGCCTAATTTCCTCTAATTGTGTTTATTTCTCATTCTAACCTTCATTTTTCTTCTCCTTCAATTTTTCTTTTCCTATATGTACTCATTAATTGACTCTCTTTATCCTAGCTATCAATTTTTTTTTGGGTCATTCTCATATTCTTTTAATATAATTTCCCCTCAATTTGTTTCCCTTCCCTGTATTATCTTCCTCTCCTCATTAACATTTATTTCATTATAGCCTTTTTTGACTATCAATTTATTATTAAATTACTTCTATTTTTAACAAATTTTAGTTTTAATTTGTAATATGCTTTTCTCTCGACGGTCAATTTTCCAACGGCTATATCTATATCACTTCAACACACTCTTTTCTTATCACTTATCTTCTCTTGTCCTTGAATATGGGTGGAGTGTCCACTTGAAACGTCAGAGATTTCAAAAATACCCACACAATTCAATTCCATAAAGCTCTGCAACAATGATGACGAACTATGAAAACATACACTCTCAAATTTTCCACCCGCTAAATGTTCTAATGTGTTCCAATTATAAAAAAACAATTATGTGATCTATATGAGGTATGATAGTTTATTTAATCTAAATGCATTGCAGATTTTAAATTTAATTCAAAGTAGTGGTATCCTTTTGCATTGTCTCTATCACTGAAATTATAATAGAGCAAATTGATTTAGAAAGTGAGAAGAATCCAAGAGACACTAATTACGAATTTCTAAAAAGTATGAATGTCCAATGGAAAAACTAGTACAAACAAATTATAGGAGCATAATGGGATCACATTTTAACTTTTTGTGTTATTATTCGAAATAATAGTTGTTGAGGAATTGTGTTATGGTCTATAGAAAATGCTAGCCATCTTTTTTGGATTTGCGCCATGGATTTAAATAGAAACCAGAATAGCAATCTAATAAACCATTTTCGTTTCCATATCTCACTTTCATTAAAACGAAGTTCATTTATGATTTAAATTCTATTATATATCTAAGATAATTAGTCCGTAATTCAACTTGCATTGGCAAAGGGTGGTTCTGCATATTCATAATGGTTAATTGCTCTATTATAAGTCAACATGTAAATATCTCTTTATCTCATTATGAATTCGATTTTGAAATTATGTAGGGCACATATTTTACTATTTTATATATTTTTATTTCATTATGAATTTGACTTTAAAATTATGTAGGGGACTGATTTTACTATTGAAAAATATTGTTATGTTTTAGTAAATTAATTTGGTTTGAATTTGACTTTAAAATTATGTAGGGGACTGATTTTACTATTGAAAAATATTGTTATGTTTTAGTAAATTAATTTGGTTTGAAAATTAAAGAAAATTTAAAAGAGATTTTAGTTTTCACTTGAACACTATAAAGGCGATTTGAGTGTCTCTATATATAACCTTAAATTTACAGCTTTTACGTAACTTGATCAAACTTACACATTTTGTGAATGTTGATTAAAAACTTTAAAACATATAACTTTAGTTCTATTTTGCATTTCACGTAATCATCTAGTATGAGAGGTTAATGCCAGGAGGGGTGTTATAGGAAAGTTGTATATACCATATGGAAGGGTCATTCATTTGGTGAGGGAAGTTCATACATATCGAATTAATGGACACTTTAGTGTTGGAAAGATTGTTGCAAATCTACAATGATATGTTTACTAGCTTTAAATGCAAGAATGAGTTTCAAAGTTTATTAGAGGTTGTATTCTATGTAGCACTAGTAAACTAAATAATGGGAGACTGGGGACGTACATGTCATTATCAATATCAAGGGGAGACCATAACTACCTATTTGTGTTTGTGGATTAGTTTAGTGGGATGTGTGTGCGTATTCCCTATAAGAAGACCATATCATGTGATCATGAAGTAGTCGATTTTTTCTTTGCCAATGTATGGGTATATTTTGCTTTTCTAAGTTCAATATTTCCTTATCAAGACTATATTTTCAGGCAAGTTTTGGACAACATTATGGGAAATGATGTATACAAAGTTGAAACGTTGTACTGCTTTTCATCCTCGGACTAAGGTTATGAATAGAACTTTAGTCTAGTTGTTGAGAGGATATACCAACAAGAATCCAAAGACATAGAGTCAAAAAGTATTTTATACTCAACATTCTTACAACAAGACAATTCATCTACCTAAATATCCCTCTTTGAGACCCATTTTGATTATTTTCCACACTCAACTTTTGATGTGGTTTATAGAAAACAAAAGGAAGAGATACAAGAAATGAAAGAGGAGGAAAATAAAGAAGATAGGTACATAGATAATATCAAGCATGTTCATTTGAAACTGAAAGAGAAGATTGAGAAAAATCAGTAGAAGTACAATCTCAAACATGACTAGTGGAGTACAAATCACAAACTCTAAATTGGGGACAAAATGTGTCTCTATTCCTAAAAATAATTGTTGCAAGGAGCAACCAAGAAGTTGAATCCTCTAAGATATGGACCTTTTGAGATGATCATGGAGAAAGTTAGTGATAATTATTTTAAATTAAACCTACCTTGTTATATGAGAATGTATTCAATGATCAATGTGGAAAACTTGAAATTGTTTGGAAGCTCCATTGTGGATAGTGAAGAGGAAGAGGAGGTGTTGTTTACAATAGAAGATTTTCCATCATTGCACTAGAAGAATTGGAAGAGATCATAGTTTTGTAGAAGAAGGTTTGGGAGATATAAAAATGACAACAATGAATTTGGGAAATTAGACTCAAAGAAGATAGTCCAAGGAAGAATAAGTGGTATTAGAGAAACCATGTTCTAGATAGGTTTCATCATCTTTTCTTAGTATATTTTGGGGACAATAAACATCCCATTAGGGAGGTGTTATCTAAATGGATCCTTCAAAAATAAAAATAGCTAAGTTGTTGTTTCTCTAGTTTATTTGGCGCTCAAGAGTCCTTGTGAATTTTGGTTCTTGAAACCAATTTTAGAAGCCACAATGGAAGCATGTAACAATCCCTTGAAAAGTCCATAAAATATTAAAAAGAACGACAAAGGAAAATATTATGAGGATATTTAGGCTACATAGAGGAAAGGATCAATGGAGGGCATCTTGATGCTCCATGCAACTTATAAGGGCTAAGCCATCAAGCCTCATAATAAATATACTAAGGAAAGGATGTGCAATGACCTGTTTATGTGGAGAGTTGGGCAAGTTGGAGAGAGGTGTTACCTTTACACTCTATGTAAGTTTCAAGGCAAACAACAAAAGTTATGAGGCATAGAGAACAAGTTAAAAGGCACGTGGATTTTTGGTCTTGTGGAGGAAAGGAGGGGTTTGAGGAGGAGCTTATTTGTCCATGCCATACACTCCATAAAGGTTTAGGGGTATGTGAAAAAAATGAATTACTAATCTCCACATTGCTAAGGAGGGAGCCTTTTCATAGCTAAAGAGGGGGCCTCTACCCATACACAAAAGAAAACAAGAAGAGACCCAAGATAGAGAAGATGTTGACCTACATAGAAGACCACATGGATACCCAAAATGTTGACATTTGGACCCTTCAACCAATTCAAAAATTCCACATGTTAGTCTAGGAATGCCAAATTTTCTGTAATTCTATAGAATTTGGAAGGATGGGTCAACACTCAAGGGTAGTGTAATTGTTTCTTTGGAAAATGATAACTTTTTCCTAATTTCTCCTCCCACCTATACCTTCTTGGGAGATCATTATCCTTATGAATAACTAGGAGAAACAACTCTAAAAGAGAGGTCTACAAAGGAAAACGGGTTAAAAAAGGATTCATAAGAAGGTGAGAAGAAAATTTATGAGCGATTTGAATTGGAGATTTGACTAGATTGAACATTAATAGAGGTGATTATTGGAACAATTGGGTAAGCATGCTCATCACATATCTATCTCTTCTAGAGATCGTTATTCCACAATCGATGGCTGACTAAGCGATTGAATCAGGGTCACCTAAGAATTTGAATGGTTAGTGGGGCTGACCATGAAAGTCAACTGGTGCACATGTCATGGAAAAATTCAATG
Organism: Picea sitchensis; assembly: GCA_010110895.2. NCBI lineage: Eukaryota > Viridiplantae > Streptophyta > Pinopsida > Pinales > Pinaceae > Picea > Picea sitchensis. The sequence goes on from SNQJ01S0238535.1 coordinate 11,483, forward strand.
AGTTCATCATGTGACTTAGCCAATCAAAATGAATCATATAGTCCTTTATTCAAGGGAGTTAGTTACATTTTTGTGATATATATATATATATATATAGTTAGTTAGTTAGTTAGTTAGTTGATCTATCATGCAATATAATGGAAGTTTTTTTAGTTCCTTATGTTTCCTATTGTATGTTGAATAATGAGTTCAAGTGTTATATTGGTGTTTTTAGACACCACCTCTTATGGAAATGTTTAGGTTTTTGATTTATTTAGACTCCTTGGTTCTCCAACATAGATAAAAGATGAGCCATAGGTCAAATTGATGCTAGATTTGTACTATTTGTAAATACTAGATAAACAAGATCCAATTTACTAGTTCATATAAGAGGTTTGATTACACTGAGTTAAGAAAAATTCATTGTCAATCATATTTCATTTGTTTCATATATATAAATACCCTTGTAACTATTAAAACACCTTTAATAACAACCATAAGAAAATAGACATTTTGAAGATTGAAAGTTTTCGCAAATATAGTTTCGCCATGGTATCTCTTATGTATGTATATATGTGTGATTATATTGTTTAATTTTTTTAACATAGACTTGAATCAAACAAAACAAAAAAGGATATTATAGATTTTTGTTTACATTTCATATTGTTTGGTGTTGATTTTTGTGATGGTGAATCATTTGGTCAAAATCCTTTGGTTACATATTAATGTGGGGAAATTATTGTGGTTCTTATATATCATGGTAAAAGGGAGGAAGACAAAGATAAAGGTAGATAGTGTGGTAATTACATAACATGTCCTCTATCTTACAAAAGGATTTGCCATCAAAGCTTTAGTAGGATTTGACCTCAAAGCTTTAGTAATCTTCAATACTATTGAATGAAATCATGTGCTTCCCATGTGGCATCATTAGAAGGAAGATTCTTTTATTTGATCAAATATGGTCCCCTGACGTAGCTGTTAACTTCAGGTGTCTATAACTAATTCTAAATGAAATCATGTGCTTCCCATGTGGCATCTTCAGAAGGAAGATTCTTCTACTTGATCAAATACTTAGTGATGGTCCCCTGATGTAGCTGTTAACTTCAGGTGTCTATAACTATTTCTGACTAGCCACAATTCATAGGGTGGCAACCTGTCTATAACTAATTCTGACTAGCCACAATTCATAGGGTGGCAACTCGATTAGCACGACAGTTATATTAACTGTCCAACAATGGCCGAGGTTTTAATTCACTCTCATTCATCCACACTATGGTCTCTGACATAAACCAGAATAAACATACACAGATAATGGCTGAACACGATGACGTTGAGCATGAAAAGGCTGTCACCTTTGTGGATGAATCCACGTCGTTGCTATGCAATGAGGAACGAGATTTCTTAATCAGAAACAATGGAGAAAAGGTATGAATATTACTTCCTGTATATTCCCTTATATCATATTTTTCTCTTAGCTTTGCTTGAAAATGGGAATCTGAGTTTCTTATTATAACAAGAAAATATGTATTGAATTGTACTGTTATTATCATGCATATATTGGTTCCTCTAAGAATGAGTAGATATTGAATTGCGCTATTGAGTTTCAAAACCTAGAAATGAAATCATGGATGGGTTTGATGTGATAAGAATTTAAAGAAAAATTTGCACAAATTTGGTTTGATTGTTTGTAGACTTTGGGTGCTGCCATAGGTCCCAGTAACAGAGCTTGTGGGTTAAACAGTGGGTCTGTATTTCTCAGCCTTCTGGTGTGATCTCTTTAAAGACTTCACTGCACAGCTTGTCGAGATTTACGATGAGCTCATTAGGAAAGGAGAGGGATTTGAGATTGTGTTCGTGCACCTTGACCGCGCGGAAGAAAACTTCAAAAAGTATCATGCAAGCATGCCATGGATGGATCTGCCATTTGGAGATAGGAATCAGTCTGAATTGTCTGGGCACTTTCATCTTCTGTCTATCCCGACCTTGATTGTTATAGGGCCAGATGGGAAAACATTACAGAAGGAAGAAGTGGACTTGATTCGACACTACGGAATCCGAGATTACCCATTTACACAGGAAATAATGAAGGAGATTGAAGCTGAAGAGAAAACAATACTACGAGCGCAAACCCTAGAGTCCCTCTTGGTTTGTGATGAAGGTGATTTTGTGATAGAATATGGAGATGGGGATGAAGGTGATATTCTGATGGA
>SNQJ01S0238536.1:0-13671 GCA_010110895.2 Picea sitchensis
AAAGGATCTTGGCTCCTCTAGCTCCCTCCTCTACGTGACCACATGCCGTGACCACCGATTACAGTGACATTTCACCTTTTCAATATTTTGGCATTCGTACCAGATGCGATCCTCGAAATTTCGAGGCGAAGATTATCTGCACTAGGTCCTTCCTCCACGTGACCACAGGAGGTGGCCACTGTCTGCAATAAAAGGCGCTGCGAAACCATGATCTTCATCGACCCTGATCGACAGTCCACAATCTCGATGAATCAACGATCCAGATATTTTTGCGATATCGCATCTCGATGTTCCTTAGATGGAGGCTCTCGTCACTCCAAGTCGTGATAGGTGAAACTCCGAGATGGGGCTCAGATCAATGGTCCACATTCTAGGTGATCTGACTGTCCTGATCTTTTCATGATCTCGCATCTCGCTATTCCTTAGATGGAGGCTCTCGTCACTCCAAGTCGCGATAGGCGAAACTCCAAAATGCAGTCGGATCAACAGTCCAGAATCTTGGTGTATTGACAGTCCAGATCTTATCGTGAGTTCGCATCTCACAATTCCTATGATGGAGGTTCTCATCACTCCAAGTTGCGATAGGTGAAGCTCCGAGATGAAGCTATATCAACGGTCCAGAACAAACCTCGATCTGACGGCTAAGATAGTTTCATGATTTCGCATATCACAAATTCGAGAGGTTAGGGAATCCCATTCCTTTGACTTTCCAGTCAACGACATGACGATCTTTTGCCACGTGTCCTATGATTCGACGATCCAGATCTGATCTTGATTCGACGACTTAGATCATATCGCAATTTCTCATATCGCGAGTTTAAACCTCTTTCCTTTGAATTTCACGACCTACAAAAGTCCGAAATGGAGTCTTTGTGGTGCTCTAATTTTTCACCATGCGTCCTCTTGATCCAATGGTCCACGACTGTCCTTTCTGACGTGGTCTGCCATATTCACCTCCTGGATTTGATGGCCTAGATCACACCTTGATCCAACAACTAGGATCATTTCGCCATTTTGCATTTTGCGATTTCGGCACTTTGTGATTTCGCCACTTCGCGATTTTGCCACTTCGTGATTTTGCCACTTCGCGATTTCGCCACTTCGCGATTTCTCCACCTTATGATGAAGGGTATCAAGCCTTCAAGTCTCGATCTACGAAACTCCGAAATGGAGTCAGACCAACATATTTCATCATTTCTCATTTTGCCTCTTCTTTCTCTTTAATGAACATGCAGGTCCTCCCTGATCCAACGATGGATGTACCCCGCACTTAGATCGAACGCCCGAGATCTATTCTCGTCTACTACATGCTACTCCTCTCTGAATTCATATCTGATGGTCATCGGGGATTCTGAATAAGATCCAATGTTCCTTGTTGCTCCTCCTCTTCCATTATCATTGCGCTGTTGATCATGCTGATCTTTGCCATCGTTGTTCTTGCCATCAATGACAAGCATACATTGTCTATAAAACATGCCAACACTACATATGGAACATTATGCATTTATTTTAATACCAAATTCCTTAATTCTTGGGAATTAGGAACATACACTGTATTCTTATGCATAAGTACTACATATTCTCTTATCTTGTACTCTTTAAATGCTTGTTTTAGTTCTTGTTGTAAGATTTATTTTACCTGTAGGTAATGTTGACCATCCCCTAATGGATTCAATATTCTATGGATCCATTGCTATGCCTTCCTATAAAATGATATTCCCCAAATTAAGGATCTACTCTTGGTAAAACGAGAACTTTCTCAACTTGTCATACAAATGATGCTCCCTTATCACTTGTAGTACCAATCTCAAGTGATGTTCATGTTCTTCCTATGACTTGGAATAAAACAGTATTTCATTGAAGAACACAATGAAAAACGTATCGAGATAATTTATGAATATGCCATTCATATATAAATAAATCTAGTGCATTGGTCAATCTAAAAGTTGTATTACTAATGTCTTCTTCCTTGATTCTCACTTAGTGATATCTTGATCTTAGGTATATCTTTGAAAATATCTTTTCTCCTCTTATCTCATCAAATAAGTCGTCCATTATGGGTAGAGAGTATATTTTATTCATAGTGGCTTTATTCAGGTGTCTAAAGAAAATACACAACCTCAACCTTCCATCCTTCTTTTTCCCAAAGAGTAATGGTTCTCCCCAAGGTGAAACACTTGGGAACATATACCCTTTCTTCAACAATTCTTTTAGATACATTTGTAATTATTTTAATTCTGATGTGCTCATTTTGTAAGGAGTATTTTATACTGGGGTATTTCAAGACTTGGCCCTTTGGTATTTTTTGTCTCCTCCACATGATATTCAGACAATTGACATCCTTTCTTGAAACATCTCTTCAACTGTAAGGATGGAATCTCCCTTATAAAAACTGGTCTTGGAATACCTTTCACAATGCTCTTCTTTCCATATTCATAAAGACATGTAAATGTCTTATTATGGTAATCTAGGACTACATGATGCTTTTCCAATCCATTCCATTTAGGATATCATATGATCCCAATGGTATTATATTCATATCAATATTGGTACTCACTCATTTAAGATCTATTGGAAAACCTATGACAGTCTCATTGATCCTTCTTTTGGTCCCAGTGGACAACTGAACCAACCATGATATTTCAAGCTTAATTTTCATCAAATGAATATATCCACTCTTTTAGGATCAATGTAACTATGGGTTTCTCCTGAAAATTTTAAAATAAAAACATGTTGATTTGTAACCTTACCTTCCACCTTAATCATATGGTATTGATGCTCTACATGTCAATATTTTGGGGATGCATATATTTCTGGAATATATCTTCTATTGTGGTATCCTCCTGAATGTTGTGTAATGTTCTCATTTTGTCTTCTTTGTGAGGGAAATATTTATACATGTGATATTCTTTACATCCCCAACATTTTATTGCTAGCCTTCCCATTTTTACTAAGGAGTCTTCCATCTTGGATTCATTCCTTTTTTTTCACAAACACTGTGAAAATGTTATTAATAAAAAAACTGTAGTTGGAGCTCATAGTGAGGTAATACATATAAGGCTTCTCTCCATCAAAGGGATGTTCATACATTACATACATATTAACTATGTCTACCCAAATCCCATGGCCTTCAAAAATATACAAAAACCAGAGGAGATTTTTGAACCTACTATCCATAAGTAACATGAGAAACTACAATTGATAGTAATAACATAAAGAGACTAAATAATCCATACTGAGAGTAAATATTTAGGATATAATGAGAGTTTGAAAGAAATATTGGTGCCGAGAGGCTTCCTTGGGGCTACTCCATGTAGTTCTAGATGTCCTCAAAAATTTTCTGAGCGTCAAAACTCCTAGGAGGGGTCAATTAAATATAAATACATTAGGGGCTAGGTGCATAGAAGACAAAGAAGTTTCAAACTTGGTGACAAGTGGATTTTTGAGGCCCCAGGATGTGGCTCTCTGAACTGCTTCCAACACTTCCAATCGTTGAGTCTATTGGAAAAGGATGCCCATGAAAATGACATATTTTAATTGAGTTCTTATCTCCTTCTTGCTAGAGGCTTATGTATGCTGGAAAAAGGAGGATGATAGATCCAATACAAAATCTTCCATTCGATTGAGTGAGAAACACAATTCCCATATAGCTCGTGAGTCCATGAAATAATATACAAAAAAAATTAACTAACCCAAAAGAGATTCAAAATCTACAAACATCTACAAAGGAAGAAAGAGCCTAAAAAACTAGTACCCTTAGGCACAAACTGGAAAAACCAAGACCACCATAAGTGGAGACGCAAAGGAAATAAAAACCCTAAGAAAAATAATCAAGATACCAACCTAAATTATAAAAATGCATGACAATGTGTGGATGAAATATCCCACCACTTCAATATAGACTATTGTCAATGAAGTCGTAAGGCATCATGGGAAGGAGATGGGCCCTGCAAAGCATAAATACCAACCATATCTGTGTTTTCTGGGCCTTTAAGGATGATAACTTGGATCAAGTCACCATTTGTAACTATGATGGGGGTGGTGTGTTGAAGCATAGAGTGTCACCTTGAGAAAATATAGATTCACTCCTCCTTTTAAAAAAATATAATTTATTTGGAAAGAGGTGAGAGGGAACCATGATGTCATGGAATGGACCGATCATACAGATTTAAGTTGATGAATAAAACTCCTCCCATATGGTGAGAGTGTTGATTATCCCTTTCATTTTCTAATCCATTGTGTTCATAGAGTATGTGAAGCCACTTCACTATTTAAATGTTTTTGCAAAGTGTTCTAATATTTTTGATCATGACCATAAGGTGAATGCCAGAGGGAGAGATCCTTGAAACCATATGTTTGATGATCACTTTGGAGTGCCCTAGGACTTTGATATTCTTAATATGAAAACTCGTGGCTACCTTGATACCTTGGAAGAGGGAATATGCTTCCACCCTATTATTAGAAAGGGTTCCAAGACTCCATTCATAAGATGATTCAATGGTTCCCCTAGGGTTGCGGATAACCCCTCTCGCACCTGCCTCCCCAAATATTGGATTCATTCTTAGTAGGATGATTTTTCTCATATGTATTAGGACTATTTCTATTGAAATGAGGTTTGAATCCCTTTCTTATTTGATATGATTTCTCCTTCTTCTTATCCTTCCAATAATTTTGAAAAGTCTCTTTGTATTTTCCTTGCTCATACAATTACTTGGCCTTTCTAATGCTCTCTACCAAAGTCCTAGGTTCATCAAATTGAATTTTGTCTTTATAGAAAGATGGAATTACACTTTTGTTTTTTCAATATCTGATTTTTTATAAAGCCCACATATCTCATCATCTCCAAGAACTTATTTTCATATTCTTCCATAGTCATGCTCCCCAACTTGAGTTCAAAGAAATCCTACATCTTCTTGTCCTAGTAGTTCTTTGAAAGATACTACTACTGGAAATATTTCTTGAATTTCTTTCAATAAATGATTTTCTCATTAAAGTGCTTGACTTTCTTCAATTGGTCCCACCACATAGAATAGTTTCCATGCAAATGATAGATGGTAATATTGGCTTCTAGGTTAGATGAGTAGCTATGAAACTGGAAATATTTTTTTATTCCCATTAATCAGGTTTCAAAATCATCTCCCCTTCTATTTTCACAATCAAATTTTAGTGGATTAAGCTTCATAATATCTCCTTGCAAGCTATCCAACTCATATCTTCTTCTTTGATGCCTAACATGAGACACTTCTAGGCTTCTCCTTGAATCTTTAGATGCATAAAAATTCCTAGCTAAATGAGTAAGTGAGTAGTGATGTCTTTGAGATCTACTAATACTTCTTAAGTTCCTACATCCTATGTGTTTATCCCCCCTTGCATGAGGTTTTCCTTCTTCCTCATATCTTGAGCCTTACCCATTCTTCATTTTTTCTTTGTAGCTGGTTTAGGATTTGCAACAAGTGAGTATTTATTTTATTTTGTTTCTCCCGGGCTCTTATATTATTCTCATTATCATATTGATAACTCTATACTTCCACTCTTAGAATTCTCACAGTCTCTACCAATTCTTCTGTCTCCCCCGTGTTCTGATGTCCATTACATTTTGTTTCTTCATTACCCAAACTAATATTTAGGACTTTGACTCATATTTCATGAATATGGGATATTTATGCATCCTCCGTGTCTTTGATCTACAATCTTGAGCTTGAATTGATATGTTTATACCCCTAATTCTGAAAAATGGGAAAGCAAACACTTTTATTATAATTACGCATATTCTAAAGTTTTCTCAATTAATGCTATAGGTCTATTTTATTTTCAATTTATGAAGAATTCTATATCACACTTCTAGTATGACCCCGAGGGGGGGGAGGGGGGCGGGGCGGGGGAATATATGGGGTTAAATGAACATGTAATGTGTAAATGTATATGTAATAAGGTCATCCTAATAACAAAGGGGCCATGTGTGCAATTCATGATGAGGTATATATAGAGATCATGTAGTCATTATTGAGGAGAGGTGATTTGGATGTATGAATGTATTTGGGTATTTGGAAGAGGTTCTCCTATTCTTAAAGAAGTTATTTTGTAACTTATATCTCTTATCTATATTGGAATCATTCTCCATGTTCACATTGGTTTACATGGTGTGTAATTATGGTTTCTTGTGATATTTTAAGAATTTGGTTCATAACAGTTAGTAAGGGAAGAATTACAGAAAAGTAAAGACAAAATACAATGGAAGCATGAAATATTTCTTCACACTAGAGATGGATAGTTAAATCGACAAGTTAAATATGGACCTAAAAAATTTGGATGGGGTGTCCCATACATGGAGTGAGGGTACTTGGATTTTTAAAATTAGAGGGGAAGTTAGTGAGTTTGCAAATGAATTAACTCATAGAGAAGACTATACCTATGATGAGCCTAATGATGTTTAACTCATGCACCTATATTTTAAGGAAATATAAATTGAAGGACACATTAAGAACTTATAAGGCTTGTACTTGAAGGAAAAACTTTCTATAGCTTCGATACTACACCGGATATTTCTATTTCAAATCTAAGGATACAAATCCAAAGAGAGGTAATAATATTTGAACCCAACGCTCCGATAAAAAACATTACCATATCTTGAATCTAATGAGAGAAAAGTATTTAGCTCTAGTAGAAGAGGTTATACATACAATATGAAGTACAAATAAGAGGGAAAGCATAAAGTTCCATAAATCAATACCCTATCCATTATCCCATCCAAAACTTTAATCACTCACCATAAAGCCTATGCCATAAATGTTCTCAACTCTCTTTTAAGGGTCATTCTTACAATACTCAGATACAATTTATGGATAAATACCTACACAAATGGAAATATAAGTATAATTGTGGAGAGGATACTCTTCCTAAATAACCAAATAATGAGCCCAATACAAAAGGCTAATCCCCTCCACCATTATAAATAGGAGAACCCTCAGTCTCCCTTTCCACTTGGATTGGTTTTGTTAGATTGGAGACCTTTAAGTTTTATACCGATATTAAAAAACAAAGAGTCCTTGTTATGGTTGGTCTTGGTAGCACACTAAACATTATTGATAAGAAATAAGTTAAGCAATTGATACTTCATTTTACTTTTGATTTCTTTCCCATTAACATCCCACACCATACCCATATTTAGTGGGATGTTGTGGTAAGGTGGAACTTACTATGGAAGAATATAGCCTCAAGAACAACTTTATATCTAAGATAAGTGAAATTTTATACAAGTGGTTGGATCCATTGGTGATGAGAGGAGTCTTTCACCAATGGGAAAGGTTTAATTCTTGAGAGGGATTTTCGTAGAGTCACGGGGGTCACCTTGAGGTAGTGGTTGAATGAATATTTTCACTGAGAGAGATTATATTAAATGGTCTCTTGACTCAAGTAAAAATAGTGTATCATAGCCCATCCCCATTCCATTCAACTTTAAATGCCAAGGGGTTAGCTCAAATAGTTGTTGCCAATGTTGTTGGACATTTGCTTAGTTTTGTACTATATGTGTTTGATTCAAATCCCCTTGGGTTAGGTGTACTAGTATACACTAATGATTTACTATGGATTCCATCCAAAATGTGGGGAATCATCCCTTGGGTTTCCCCATGATGTTTTCCTTTGAAAACAAAGAGAAGTATAAGTTGATTTGGGTATTCAATGTCTTATACCTACTCCATTAATCATTAGGATAAAATCCTATCCCTATATGAAGATGGTCATGAAGTCACTCTCATAGTAATTGAACCTAAAATTATCCACATTCTAGACCCAAAATACATGTCTAAACTTTTGAAGAAGGGCCACTTTGGGGGCCTCATGGATCTGTTGTATTGTATGGAACCAACTCCTTGTCAACAAACTTATACTCCAAGAATAATTACCTTACTCAAGAAATATAATATGGTATTCCAAGAATTTCTGTCAAAAAACCACTAGATAGGGGGATGGAACATATTATTGAGTTGGACTGCACCAACAGTACCACAATGGTTTTTCCCTTTTGATATGGCCATTCTCATAAATCTGATATTGAAGGGCTTATGGAGAAACTTTTGGAAGCTAGGATCATAACTCCTATTAATATACCTTATAATACGCTAGTTTTCTTAGCAAGGAAAAATGACAGTTCTTACTACTGATTATAGATCACCTAATTAAATAATTATTAAGCATAAGTTCCCCATGCCTCACATAATTGATTAGATAAACTAGTTACACACTCCCAAGTTCTTTTATAAGATTGACCTCCATTTAGGGTATTACCAAATAACTATATGTATCTAGGACCAAAAGTAGTCTACTTCATGACACATTAGGGCCACTTACAATTTTGAGTGATGCCATTCAACCTTTGTAACTCTCCTACTACATTTTAGGCTTTAATGAACAAGATGTTTTCTATGTATATTTGAATTTTTTCCTAGTTTTCTTTGATAATATACTTTCTTGATAATATACTTATATATTTTAGACCATTTATAGGGAATCTATAACATTTGAATAATGTATTAGATACTTTAGAGAAATTTCAAATTTATGGAACAAAATCCAAGTGTTAATTTGGCTAGACTTGCTTGGAATATATTCTCTATATTGTTTCTATAGAGTGTGTTCATATTGGTTGCACAAATATTCAATCCATTCAAAAGTGACCAATCCGTATGACCCTCAAGAACATTTTTGGGCTTAAAAATCTTCTCTCATAGATTTGTTAAAATTTTTGTATTCTTTCTCACCCTGTGATTGATTTAAAAAATAAGGGTGTCTTTCATTGGTATTTTAAGGCACACTAAGATTTTGATGGCTTAAAGGAAGCTCTTACTTCAACACCAATTCTTACGACATATGATTTTACTCAACCGTTCACCATTAAGTGTAAGTCCTTTGGGTTTGGATTTAGTGTAGTACTCTTATAAGATGGTAGACATATTTCCTTTGAAATCCAAAAGTTTAAAGATGGAGAAAGGTTCATATCTACATACAACAAAGAAAGGTTGGACATATCTCATACAACAAAGAAAGGTTGGACATATCTCATGTAGTTTCCAATTGGAAACAATCTCTCCTAATAAGTAATGAGTCATTTATTAAAATCTATCACCCTAGCCTAAGGTACTTATTGACACATATCCCTCTAGAATAGGAGAAATATAAGTGGATTGACTTTCTCTAAGCCTATGACTTTGAGATCATCTATATGAAGGGAGAAGATAATATATCCATTATCTTATCTAGTTGAACCACCCACTTTCAACTCCAGCTTACTTCACTAACATGCTTGGGTACAAGAGCTCCTTAGTGAGTATATAGTGGATCATCCTTCAATTCAACTTTAGTGGGACATTATTGATGGAAATAAGGGCCAACATTGGACTATTAAAAATAATGTCACCCTCTTTAAAAGTTTCATTTATTTATGGAAAAACTCTCCTTTTATTAAACACGATCGTAAACAAGGACATGCATCTTCCTTTTTTGGTCATGTGGGATTCCACAAAAATTATATGAATTTCTCATCCAACTTTTATTAGCTAAAATTGAAGTTTGATATTGAGAAAGTTGTGGTAGAATGTAAAACTTGTGAGTGTAATAGTGTGGAAATTGTTCCTTATCTTAGTCTTCTCCATCCTAGTTCCATCCCATACTAGAATTGGGAAGATGGGTCTATGGAATTTTTCATTGGTCTATTTTTTTTTATAAATGTAAGGATGTTATCTTTATGGTAGTCAATTGTTTAACTAAGTATGATCATTTTAATCCATTGACTACCAAGTTTACAACTTTTGGGGTTGTTGATTTATTCATTAGTGATTTATATAAACTTTATGGACTCTTTATTTACATAATTAGTGTTCATATCCCTAAGTTTGTAAGTCACCTATAACAAGAAATCTTCAAATTAGTTTAGGTAACTTTAAATATGATTACTACTTGTTACTCTCAAACAAATGGACAAAATTTAGTGTACTAAAGAAGTGTTGGGAGGAATACCTTCCAAAATATATAGTGGATAAGAAAAGTAAGTGGATGGGGTGGTTACATTTATCCATATTATTATGATACTACAAATCACTTTTCCACTAAAATAACCCCCTTAAAGGAATTATATTCTATGAATTTCTATTTCCCTAGGAATTTGGTCATTTATGGTAGGAATCTGACAACTATTTGGATAAGGCGGTTTTAACTGACAAGATTTAAGGAATATTTATTGCCTCTTGTTGAAACCACTCAGCTAAAATAGGGGCAACATTTAATGTTTTTCAATTTTATATAATCGAAAGAGACATTGTATAAATATGAATGCCTTAGAGGCATTTGAGGAGCAGGGGCTTCAAGCCCTCTCCCGGGCTATCGGTTGCCTATGGTTGTTGTAATCTCCTAGTTCTTTCTTCTAATATAATGATGCTACCATTGTCCAGTGGATGTTTCCCTCATGAGGTGAAGGAGGATTTTACCATGTAAATCATGTTGTCTGTGTATATTTTATTTATGATTTTTTGTTGTGTGTTTATGATCTATGTGATTAAATGATCTAACAAGTGGTATCAGAGAAAAGTATTATGAGTGCAAAGAAGGAGACGTAGAGATTGGTGTTCCTCACTTAAATAGTGAGCATTTGCAGAGATGGAACCATTCCTTTGGTTCCTGTTGCAGGAGAAAAGATCTGCAGGCTATGAATAGATCTATTTCTAGAAGAGACAAAGCGCAAAATTTAATGAACTTTCTGTTAGATCTATGAAAGGACGGTCATGCAAGTCATGAAAATTGCTGCAAAGAACTAGAGAGAGCTTAAGGTTTCTCCCTTCCAGATCGATGACAGGGGAATTCTAACTGACGACCTAAGAGACTATGGGCTCAAACATCCTGACGCTGGAGATTCGTGCCCTGGAAGATCACCGTGAGCTTCAGAAGGGGGGGCAAATTCAATATCGAGATTTATTGTGGACTCCCTCCCAAATCTGGATAAGACGGTGGGGGAATGCATAAATGTATCCCTAGAGGGTACGGGGGGATAGGGATTCGAACATTGGGTGGGTAAGGAGGCTCACGACAGGCCCTTCCACAATGCAGACCATTTCTCATATTGGGTCCTGCTGGGCTTCGTCATGCGGAACCGTGAGAGGAGATCTTATTCGTAGGATTTTCTTCACTATTTAATCCCCTGGTATGAATGGGCCCTCGTGACGGCGTATTCTAATCTCTTGGTCACATTGATTTCTAGGCCCAAATTCACGGGCGCTGCCAAGGTGAAGCTCGTGGGGCAGATCAGGGAAACTATGCTAAGGATGGAGAAACCATAAGAATCCAAGCAACATTAGTCATTGTTAACATCTCATCGGCCAAGGTTGTGTCGAGTGAGTATGTGGAGAAGATGCAACTATGCCATTAGTATCACAACTTCTGGCACACTGATCTCTTGAGAAAAATCACGGTGGATACACCCTACTATTGCTTCTCATTATTTTGTGTACCTTGTGCCTCTTATTTATTGTGGAAGTGAGCACTATAAAATGATATGTCAAGATATGTTTTTTTTGCTGGTTACATGGCCTGCAGTGGTAATTGTGGTGAAATTTGGTGTCCTGAGTTGTACCTGTGCACAAAGGTTTTTTGTTGTTTTGGAAACTCTGTTGTTTCTACTTGCTTCCTCTTGCAATATGAATTCAATGTGACAATTGTATCATTGGCTTCATGTTTTTTGTCCAACAATTGGACTCTATCTTTTGTATTATTCCATGTATTGTTGGCAGCAATGAACTTCAAGTTGCGTCAACTTTGTTAAATTGTTTGTTAGATAGTGTTTATTGCGTGTTTTGTGCGTGCATGGAGACACAACACAAAGTTGAAATGGACAAGCTTGATTGCAAGTTTGGACCAATTGAAAGGGTGATGCAAGTGGTGATAGGCACAAATCTGATGAATCAGTTAGATTTTCATTGGGTAATTTCACATAATATCATTCTCAAAGTGATTAGATCATTTTTTTGGATGCTTATGTGAGAATGGATAGGAGGAAATTTATGCTCAGAAAACACAGAAAGAGAAGCCGAGTATTGTTGTAGGTTGAAGCTCCAATTGTCGAGCACAACAATCAAGTGTCTAAGATTTGCACCTGAGTTAGTGGGAAAAGTAGCCCAGTAGAGGATTCAATGTGTTAACAGATGGAGATTGGTTGGCATCATTTTGATAGTCAAGTTCCATTTGTTTGGCGGATGTCTAATTTTAGCCATGGATTCGGTGGAAATCACGACAGGAGATGCTCCAACGAATTGTGAGTGGAGGGGTCATGGGGCTATGATATGGAAGCACCAAATAGTGGCATGGAATGCCGAAACAAGAGGATGGTAATGGTAGTTACCGCATGATCATTTTTGTTTTTGGAATTGTAAATTTATTGCATGTAATTGGGCATACGGTTGTAAGACCTTGATAGGCATGCGTACCTATGTTTTTCGATGGTAAAGTCTAGATGTAGATGTAGGTGATGGGGGTGGGTTTCGGGTCATGTTTGTTACCCGTAGTTTTATTTCCATGTAATCACATGTAATGAAGCCTGCTTAAAGGCTAGTTGTAACCCCATTATAAATGAGCCTGGAGATGAGCGGTGAATGTTTACTTGGCCGGCTTGGCCGGATTTGGTCAAGGGGATGTTCATGTTAAGGTGGAGCTAGGAATCCATTGAAATTTTCCTGGAGGTGATTTGTTGTCACACTCACTTGGTTGGCTTCATCTGTTTATGGAGAAGGTCTCGAAGACAGTGTTCGAGGTTGAGCACTGAAGGTGCTCATGATCGCAACAAAAGAGTTGTTTGAAAAGCTCAAGTAATTCATTGTATGGCCTAATGGTACCTAGGAAATTGGTACAATATGTTGATTCCTTCATGGTGAGCCAAGATTTACAAGAAGTGGGAATAACAATGGTATCCACTATCTTGGTGATTAAATTGTTGACGAAATGCTTGTAGCGAGTAGAAGCATGGTGACGATCAACGGGTTAGATCAGTTGGCTTGGACATTCGAGATGAAGGATCTGGGAGCATCAAAACAATATTGAACATGTAATACATAGAGACGTGACTAAAGGTGAGGTTTGGTTATCACAACATGAGTGCATGGAAAAGACACTCAGAAATTCAATATGAATTTAACGTGAAACCGATAAAATCCTTTTAGAATTTTTCTTCAGGTTTATGTCCAAGAGATGCGGAAGAAAAGGGTTACATGTCTCGTGTATCGTATGCTAGTAAAATGTATAAGTTTGCGATGAGAAAATCAGATATTTCACTTGCAGGGAGTTGTCAGTGGTCACATGATAAATCCAGGTGGAACGGTGAAATGGGTGCTTCGATTTTTGAAAGCACCGATATCACCTATCTTTAGCTTTCAAGAAGGTGATGAATGGACAATGGCATGGCATCGGGTAAATTGTTTTCAAGGTGGATATTGTTAGGAATCTAACAACTATTTGGATAAGGCGGTTTTAACTAACCAAGATTTAAGGCAGATTTATTGCCTCTTGTTGAAACCACTCAGTTAAGATAGGGGCAACATTTAATGTTTTTAGTTTTGTATAACTGAAGGAGACATTGTATAAATATGAATTCCTTAGAGGCATTTGAGGAGAATGGGCTTCAAGCCTTCTTCC
>SNQJ01S0238537.1:0-13671 GCA_010110895.2 Picea sitchensis
GTTAGAGTAGTTTATAGTTAGTTTTGCTTATTTAGTTTAGTTAGATCACTTAGCTCAGATCAACTTTCCTCTTTGGCTTCCTTAGGAGACCTCAGAGCGGCCAACGGAGCCGTTAAACTCGTCAGGGTGGTCCATACCAAACGACTTGGGTTATTAGACAACCCCGGACCGGTTCCACTCTCTTAATTGACGGACGGTCGTTTTCGCCCATCAACAAGGGTGTAGTGCACCTTTCCCTTCTCATCCACACGGGTTGAGACCTTACATTCTGTTGTGTACACAATTTCTTCCCTCTTGAAGATAGCTTCCATTCTCTTGGCCATGACCACTCTGGAAGAGTTACCTGTCATGCCTCTGAGCATAACCTTCCATCCTCCTTCCTCTACAAAGGAAATTTCCATGGTCTTGTAATTGGTGGTGATAGGCCCTAAAGTGCTGACCCACTGCACTCCTAGGATGATGTTGGTGTCCGGAAGATCCATCAGATAGACATCCTATACTAGCTCATGCCTTCCCAAGGTGAGCTTCATACCTGGGATGTATTTCTCACAGGGCATAGTACTACCTCCTGCTACCTCCACTTTGAATCCTTCAAACTCTACTGTAGGTATATGCCTCCTCTTCAGTAATGTTGCATCAATGAAACTGTGGGAAACTCCTCCATCAATCAGAACTGAAACTCTCTGTCCCTACAAGACCCCTCTCATCCTAAAGGTGTTGAATTTGGGTACCTCGCTGATAGATGCCAAGGTGGCCTTCTCTCCAACCACACTGTCTAGTTGTGGAACCTCCTCTTTTTCTATCTCTGAAGTTTTGGCCTCAATGTTTTGTATATGACCATACTCTTCCTCCTCTTCATTGTTCAAGGTAACCTCTATATAGTGTACCTAGCCACGTCCCATGCACTTATGTGATGGGTTCCATGGTTCCTTGCAAGTGAAGTAGAGTTGCTTCCTCCTCAGTTCCCTCCTGGTGTTGTCATCTATCCTGCCACGACCCCTGTCAAAACCTTTAGGGTCACATCCTCCCTAATTCATTGGAGGTCTTTGGTCTCTTCCTCCACTGTTAAGAGGTGGTCTAGGTATGAATTTAGGCTTAGCAGTTGGACCCAAATCCCTCATCTTCCAAATGGCCTCCTCTAGGTTGTTGGGCTTTAAGGCCTTTACCCAACCCTTCAAGGGTTCCATCAACCCTTCTGTGAAAAGCATCATGAGCCTGGTCGGGGACATATCTTGCACCATCACTGCCAACCTATGGAATTCATCAATGTATGCCTCGACCATACCTGTTTGCTTGAGTTGGGTGAGCTCCCGGAAATGTAACTCAAGATCTCCTTGATCAAATCTATCAATGAGCCTCTGAGTGAATTCTATATAGGATACAATCTAGTTGTGGTCGAGTGTGGTGAGCCCATGATACCACTAGTCATGGGCCTTGCCATCCAAGTACATAGTGGCAAACTTGATGGCCTCCATCTCTCTCATGGGGTTAAGCTGTAGGTAGGTATCCAGCTTCTGCACCCAAGATTGTGCTGTCATCTTGGCCATACCATCAAAGTATGGAATCTCTATCTTTCCTGCCCTTCGTTCAAACTCAAAACTGCCCCTATGGTTCATCCTAGGCTGATTTCTAAACCTAAGCTGGCAATACTGATCTAGGGACATCTGTCTTTGGACCCTCATATCCAAACTGTAGTACTCTTTGGTACTCCTTGCTATTTTTTCCACAAAGTCTTCAACTTGTTCCTGTTGCCTTTGCTCATCTGTGAATGTGGGCATGTAAGGTCTGGAGTTAGCTCTGCTACCTAAATGTCAGCCAAGCTATTCATCTATGAACGTAGGTATGTATCACCTCTGATTGACCCTGTGCCGTGTCTCCTTCCATACTTCCTTCAGATCTGGGCCCTTTGTCTGGATTATATCTGATCTCCTCATGGGTTCCACCAAATCCACCAACCTCCTTATTCCCATACATATCAGGGTTCTTCCCTTGATGGGTCACTTGCATTAGAAGTTCATTGAGCTTGGATTGATTCTTGTTCATTATCTGTAGGTTTTCGTCAAACCTCTTTAACATTTCAGAGAGTTCGTCCTGCCCTCGTCTATTGGTTTCATGGTACTTGCCCAAGTGTTGGACCAATGTGCTCTCTGTGTGGTTGACAGATTGCTGGAACTTGTCAAACTCTGTTGCTATGAGAGTCAAGCCTAGAGGCTCATGGTCATCCCCTGACCCTTCCATTTTGGCCTCTGTTTCACTGCTCAGTTTCTTCCTTCGGCCCATGAAAATACCACTGTACCTCTGCATGTGCCAATCCTTCCACAGGTTTGGAGGATCGAAGCTCTGATACCACTGTAATGATCCTAAGCCAAAATTTTCACTTGGATCACTAACTACCACTAATTTTTTTTTTTGCAGGTGTTTATTGAGTTATCTAGTTATTCAATGCATTCATATAAAATTCATTCAACACAGGAAGATCACATTACATTCAAGATATGAAAGCACAAGAAAGATATGACCTTTTATTATGAGCAATATGGAACCAACACAATAGATAGCCGATCTAGAATAATCATCATATGGCTTGGAAGACAATAGATATGAGCTGCTACAAAATGCTCTACCGATACAAAATGAGCCTCCGAAAGCTGGATAAGAACTGAAGATCACTACAAACTATCAAACCCTCCAGCTGAAGAGTGCCACGCTCCTATAGAAGACTGAAACCCTCAATAAATTGATCCCACTGAAGGAAGACTCCAAATGAGTCCAAACTCGGCAAGGTGATAGATCGGGATGATGGGATCTCCCTCCTGAAAACTCAAACTCAACGTCCAAGGTAAACTCCTCCAATTTATTAACCTTTTGTTGAAGTTGCACCCTCCTTGATGCCTGAAACCCTAGGAGATTCGACCCTGACAAGGAAAGCCTCCAAATGCCCTGAAACTCCCTAGGAATGTAGATCGGGCTATGTGAACCCTGTGGGAGAAGTTCCAGACTCAGATTCTAAGTGTAGCCTTCTAGATCTAAGTTTTACTGAATCATAGGATGCCCCCTTTTGCCTCCAAGACGTCCCAATCTGCAAACAAATATATGATGATGATAACCTTCTAGGAAATCCCTCAAACTGATGGTCTTGCCCTTGCAAATGAAACCCAAGTGTTGGAATGGCCCTAGGCCTTATGGATAAGCTGGACCAAACCTCCCTCTAAATGATGGTGCGCCCTTACTAGAATCACAAGAATAGTACAAACTGCTAACTTCTGAAGCGCTGGATGGAGATGGGCTGAGAATAGAATGGTGTAGAGGAGTCTTTCATCCCTGAGACCAAGTTGTGGAACAAGGTGAGTGAATATTTCACCACTGAGTTGCTCACAAGGGTTTGTACAAAAAAAACCCCAAACTGAATGCTCAAGAGCAATATCAAACACTAAACCAAAACCATAATGAATAATAGGTGCGCCCCAGCCTCTTACTTATACTTTTTCTTCTAATTCTCTATTGAGTTAAGTTAACTCCCAGGGTTAATATTCTATTCTTCTGTTGAGTTATATTTTACTTCTTTATCCCTTTCCCTTCTTAAGTCAACTCAAAAATATAACTTTAGCCTCGTTGACTTCCCCCCTCAGTGTGAGACTATGACCTAGTGGGGGTGCCCAAGCCACTGAGTCTCCTCATCACCTCTCTAAGAGGTGGGGAACATTATAGACTACCGTTAACTAGTCCTTCCACGGATTCCCCATTTAGTTTGTCCAACTAAAAAACTCCTACCTATGTCACATATATTATCACATATGGACCCAACCAATGCATTTGGAACTTCCCAGGATGATGCAAAAGCTTACTGTCATAAAGAAAAACTAAGTCTCCCTTCTAGAACTTCTTTTGTTTAATATGTCTGTCATGCCATGTTTTTTCTCACACTTTCTACACCAACTGATGAAAACCCATGAAAAAACAATCTTCCTCTAGTTCCACTAGCTCTGATAGTCTTCCTTCTACTGCACCTAATTCTGTAAGTTATGTCAACGCGACAATGCGCAGACTTGGTACAATGAACTCCATAGGCATAAATTCTTCCTGGACATATACAAATTTAAAAGGTGTTTGTCATGTCAACTTCTTACATGTGGTCCTATATGCCCAAAGTAATATTGGAATCCTCAAGTCCCAATGATCTCAACTTACATTACTGACCTTCGTCAATGCATGCTCTAGTATCTTATTGAATGCTTCTACTATTCCATTTTCTTGAGGATGATACTGTGTGCTCTTATGATGATGAATATGAAACTCCTCTGTCACAGTTGCAATTGTCCTATTCAAAAAATGAGTACCCTTATCACTCATGATAATTCTCGGGCATCCAAACCTCGTAAACACTTTCTCAAAAATAAACCATGTAGTAGTCTCTATGCTGCAATCTTTAGCTAGTTTTACCTCATCCCATCTAGTCAAGTACTATGTCACAGTGATGATGTTTCTAGCTACTGACCTCTTTGTTGGTGGATTGATCGGTCCAACAAAATCCACTTCCCATTTGTCAAAATATTGCAATGTAACTTGAGGTACTAAAGGCATCCCATCTCTCTTGGAAGGCTTCCCAAGTCTCTAACAAACATCATAGGTATAACAATACTCCTTCGCATCTTTATGGAGGGTGGTCCACCATAGTCCTGCACACAAAATCTTCTGAGTTGTCACTTTTCCTACATAATGGCCTCCCACAACTCCTTCATGTGTCTTCAATAGTATCATGGACCTTTCTTGTTCCAATACAGAATGCCACATAATACCATCTGCACATAACTTGTATAAATTTCCTACTATTAGTTGATAGTTTATTTCCTTCACTACTAACTGCTTCTTCTGTGCAACTATAAAAAAGGTAGGGTTACTCCTGTGCTCAAGAACTGGACTATGTCTACAAAATAGTCATCAACCATGTGTATTGTAAACAAGTGAGCATATGGTAAATTGTCATTCAAGTTTCCTGCATCTTCTCCTAATAGTATGTATGACAAATGATCAAGTCATGAATTTAACTTCCCTAGCTTCACAATTACTTCAAAGTCATACTCCTAGAATAAAAATAGCCATCTGCATATCTCCCCCCCACAACACTGACTTATTTACTAGGTATCTCAGTGTAGAATGGTTTGTGTACATCTTAAAGTGAGATCCCAACAAATAATGTCTAAACTTCTGCAGTGCATACACTATTGCCAATCCTTTGCATTCTGTAGTAGTATAGTTATGTTTGGCAATTGGTAAATTCCTTATGGAAAATGTGATGGGATGGTCTAACTCTCCTTCTCCTGGCTGAGTTAGAATTACACCTAATTCTATAGATGAGGCACCTGCATGAACATGTAACTCGTTCTTCCAATCTAGGAAAACAAAAATCAACGTGGTGACCAATTTTTGCTTCAAAGTATCCAAACTCTGCTGACATTCCTCATTGCATTAGAACTTTACCTCTTTCTTCAACAATTTTTTCAATGGGGCTATGATCTACGCATATCCCCTAATGAACTTCTTGCAGTATCCTCTATGATCCAATGTTTCTCTTAACTGTTTCACTGAAGTAGGTTGTGGAAAATCAATAATCACAACAATATTCACAAGATCAACCAATATTCCTTTCTTACACACTACATGACCTAACAAAATTTGAAATTGTGCACAAAAAATGCACTTCTTAAAATTCAAGGAGATTTGGTATTGTCTACATCTGTCCAATATCAAACGTAGAGTCTCAACATGATCCTTCAATAAGTTGAATATGGTCCATTTGTCCAAGTATACTTCTAAGAACTTATGAATAAACTCTTTGAAATCTCCTACAACCACTCTGGAGAATATTGTTGGTGCATTCTTCAATCCGAAAGGCATAACTGTGTACTGATAGCTTCCCCATTATTTCGCAAAGGTTGACTTATATCAATCTTCCTATGCAATATTAATATGATGATATCCCAAGAACCCATCCATGAATGAATACACTTCCTGACCTCCTACATTCTCCAACACTTCATCTGTAAACAGGGTAGGAAACAAATCATGTAAACACACATCATTCAATTTTCTTAGATATACACAAATTCTAATTCCACATGTATTCTTGTCTTGAGATACCATTGGAATGATCCATTCTAACTCGACGATAGGTTCAATAATTCTCGCATCCATCATCTTGTCTATCTCTACTTTCACCTTCTACTTGTACACTAGATTCAATCTGTATGGTCTCTGCCTTACCGGCTTGGCATTTGGCTTCAAATGGATCTTTATCTCTCCTACCTCCCCAACAATCCCTTTCATCTCTAAAAATGTAGTCAGAAATAGGTCTTGGTACTTGCACAGTAAATCTGCAATCTTCTCAACTGTTTCTTCATTCCAATAGTCTCCAATGTTTGCAAACTTGGGATTTTCCTCTATACCAATATTCACTTTGTGCATTCTTAATGGAATTGCATACATAAAAAAATTGAGCTTTGGACCTTCTAATGTGCATTCTCCTTTAGTTTCAGGTATCTACACATTTCTTGGGTCTTCATTCTCCCGGTCTTCTTAAAAAATGTTATAAAATTCCAAAACATCATGAACTATCATAGAAGATCTATGTGCACTACATAAGGGTACTATTTCTATCGAGTCTTCTGATGAAAAAATATTGTTCTTCATAATCTGTAGAGTTGTGTCTATCAGCGAGGCCTCATATTCAAAACTGAAAGTTAACTTAAAGTTGTGTGTCAACTCTTCCTAGCCCGATGTTCCTCTACGCACTTCCAATTCTAATTACTAGTTCTTCGGGATTGTGTCCATGGTATGTACAAACAAATTCATCCATTCTTGATTAGGTACCGATATCCATGTCGTTATGCACTGTGTGACATGCTCCATAGGACAACTCAATACTGCATATTTATGCATAGTATAATATGTTCCAAGACTTACTTGTAATAGTATTCTGCATTGCGACCAATCTTCTATCTTCTCCTTATGCACAACTCACCATCTCGCCAGGGTTGCTTTCAGCATGACATCTAAAGCTAGCAGTCTCTATTGATCTAGTATTTGTGATTCAAATTATTTCATAAAGGGATACACATCTGTTAATCCATCATATTTTGGAATATCACAAACCTCAGTTCCAATCCAGCGTAATGAACGGGCAATCCGAGCACATCTCCTTGTGGATACTTCGTGTAATCTCTATTGTCAATTCTCTAGGGCTTCCTCTGAATCTGACACATAAGAGATAATAATTCACCAACTAAGTGCACCATCAGCAGTATGGTTGACATAACCATCAATTTGTGAAATCATATTATAAAGGTTATCTATTTCCTTTCCTCTTGTTGGTTCCACATATCTTCTTCCTTCTATTGGATCCAATGGTGCAGTAACTTTCAAATCGCCCACTTCAAATTCCATCTATCTTTTCTTCAAGTCAATGATAGTCTAGTTATTGAAATCCCAATAAAGTCCTAGCAATTCTAGATAAGGTTTGCTTCCATATACTATCTCAATTACTTCAAAGTCTATTGTACTACACACTCCATCGATTTTCACATTTACTTTGGTTAACTTTCCAATTGGAACAATCTTATGCTGGTTCGCTAACGTCAATTGAATAGGTGACCAGGTCAAGTTTGACTTACCCATCGTTTCCCATGTCTTCTTTAGAATGATATTCACATCAGATCCCAGGTCCAAAATGATATTGTCCATGTCATAGCCTCCTATATGCATGCTAAGTTGAAACTCCCTATTCGTCCTCTTCTTCTGATGTACTTGGTTAAATGTTCCTTGTGTGACAACTTCTTCTCTATCTTTCACACAATGATCAATCATCCTGTGCAACATGCTTAACACAATTTCATACTTCATTAATTCTAAGTAGCTCTTTAAGAATCTTTTCAAGTACTTACCTTCTCAACTTGCCTTTCTATATTTGTACGGTCATAGACTGGAGGCATGTCATACATGGGTGGTATCTCATACAAAGTTGGCGTGGTTGAATTCGATGTTATCCATTTTTCTCCCAATAATTCTTTCCTCGCTTTCTTGTAGGTCTCTTTCTCTTTTCTAGGATCAAACAATGGAGGAGGTTCTGCTACATTTTAGATCCACTGGTGAATTCCTTAATATGTCACATCAGCTCATGTCCTTCTTCCTCCATGCATAACTGCTACTATCTTATGTTGATCATTGCACTATTCGGCTACTATCATTTTCACATTTTGGTTTCTTTTCTCCTACCACTTTGCGATCAACTGAAAAAACTCTTTCCTCGTATGGTCCAACTATCTACAATAAGTACATGTCATGTAGGGATTCGAGTATTCGAGCGCCAAATGTCTAGGATGATTACAGTTATAACATATAATTGGTCCTCTCCCTCTACTGAATCCTCATGTTCCACAGCCTCTGATTCCTCCTCTTCTTCCTTGATTGTAACCTCTCAGGGTGTTATACTGTGCTACTCCTCCTTTTCTTTCTTATTTTCCTTCGAATTTATATGAATTTGTAGTGCATTCTCTCATCAGATCAAGTGCGTGAAAATCCTTGTCATCATGTCCCACAGACTTACAAAAGTTACATAATAAGTTTCTAGTAGTTCTCTGATACTTTTGCATCAACGAACAACTAGTCATATGATGACCCATCGTATTACATATTTCACACCATACCCCTCCTCCTAGATCCAAGGAATTCAGAGCTCTTGTAGCCAAATAATATTGAAAATATAGACATTTGTTCTGATGATGAACTTTTGTTCTAAATGTAACACACCAGATTTCTTCATGCTTTTCTTTCCCTTTAGCTAGTTCCTGCAACTGGATAGTCAGTTTTGCTAACTCCTCTGTCAAAGTTGCAATTGTCCTATTCAAAAAATGAGTACCCTTATCACTCATGATAATTCTCGGGCATCCAAACCTTGTAAACATATTCTCAAAAATAAACCATGCAGTAGTCTCTGTGCTGCAATCTTTAGCTAGTTTTGCCTCATCCCATCTAGTCAAGTACTATGTCACAGTGATGATGTTTCTAGCTACTGAACTCTTTGTTGGTGGATTGATTGGTCCAACAAAATCCACTTCCCATTTGTCAAAATATTTCAATGTAACTTGAGGTACTAAAGGCATCCCATCTCTCTTGGAAGGCTTCCCAAGTCTCTAACAAACATCATAGGTATAACAATACTCCTTCGCATCTTTATGGAGGGTGAGCCACCATAGTCCTGCACACAAAATCTTATGAGTTGTCACTTTTCCTACATAATGGCCTCCCACAACTCCTTCATGTGTCTTCAATAGTATCATGGACCTTTCTTGTTCCAATACAGAATGCCACATAATACCATCTGCACGTAACTTGTATAAATTTCCTACTATTAGTTGATAGTTTATTTCCTTCACTACTAACTGCTTCTTCTGTGCAACTATAAAAAAGGTAGTGTTACTCCCGTGCTCAAGAACTGGACTATGTCTACAAAATATTCATGAACCATGTGTATTGTAAACAAGTGCGCATATGGTAAATTGTCATTCAAGTTTCCTGCATCTTCTCCTAATAGTATGCATGACAAATGATCAAGTCTTGAATTTAACTTCCCTAGCTTCACAATTTCTTCAAAGTCATACTCCTAGAATAAAAATAGCCATCTGCATATCTCCCCCCCACAACATTGACTTATTTACTAGGTATCTCAGTGTAGAATGGTTTGTGTACATCTTAAAGTGAGATCCCAACAAATAATGTCTAAACTTCTGCAGTGCATACACCATTGCCAATCCTTTGCATTCTGTAGTAGTATAGTTATGTTTGGAAATTAGTAACTTCCTTATGGAAAATGTGATGGGATGGTCTAACTCTCCTTCTCCTGGCTGATTTAGAATTACACCTAATTCTATAGATGAGGCACTTGCATGAACATGTAACTCGTTCTTCCAATCTAGGAAAACAAAAATCAATGTGGTGACCAATTTTTGCTTCAAAGTATCCAAACTCTACTGACATTCCTCATTCCATTAGAACTTTACCTCTTTCTTCAACAATTTTTTCAATGGGGCTATGATCTACGCATATCCCCTAATGAACTTCCTGCAGTATCCTCTATGACCCAATGTTTCTCTTAACTGTTTCATTGAAGTAGGTTGTGGAAAATCAATAATCACAACAATATTCCCAAGATCAACCAATAGTCCTTTCTTACACACTACATGACCTAACAAAATTTGAAATGGTGCACAAAAAATGCACTTCTTAAAATTCAAGGAGATTTGGTATTGTCTACATCTGTCCAATATCAAACGTAGAGTCTCAACACGATCCTCCAATAAGTTGAATATGGTCCATTTGTCCAAGTATACTTCTAAGAACATATGAATAAACTCTTTGAAATCTCCTACAACCACTCTGGAGAATATTGTTGGTGCATTCTTCAATCCGAAAGGAATAACTGTGTACTGATAGCTTCCCCATTATTTCGCAAAGGTTGACTTATATCAATCTTCTTGCGCAATATTAATATGATGATATCCCAAGAACCCATCCATGAATTAATACACTTCCTGACCTCCTACATTCTCCAACACTTCATCTGTAAACAGGGTAGGAAACAAATCATGTAAACACGCATCATTCAATTTTCTTAGATATACACAAATTCTAATTCCACGTGTATTCTTGTCTTGAACTACCATTGGCATGATCCATTCTAACTCGACGTCAGGTTCAATAATTCTCGCATCCATCATCTTGTCTATCTCTACTTTCACCTTCTACTTGTACACTAGATTCAATATATATGGTCTCTGCCTTACCGGCTTGGCATTTGGCTTCAAATGGATCTTTATCTCTCCTATCTCCCCAACAATCCCTTTCATCTCTAAAAATGTAGTCAGAAATAGGTCTTGGTACTTGCACAGTAAATCTGCAATCTTCTCAACTGTTTCTTCATTCCAATAGTCTCCAATGTTTGCAAACTTGGGCTTTTCCTCTATACCAATATTCACTTTGTGCATTCTTAATGGAATTGCATACATAAAAAAATCGAGCTCTGGACCTTCTAATGTGCATTCTCCTTCAGTTTCAGGTATCTACACATTTCTTGGGTCTTCATTCTCCCGGTCTTCTTAAAAAATGTTATAAAATTCCAAAACTTCATGAACTATCATAGAAGATCTATGTGCACTACATAAGGGTACTATTTCTATCGAGCCTTCTAATGCAAAAATATTGTCCTTCATAATCTGTAGAGTTGCGTTTA
This sequence comes from Picea sitchensis, assembly GCA_010110895.2. Taxonomy (NCBI): domain Eukaryota; kingdom Viridiplantae; phylum Streptophyta; class Pinopsida; order Pinales; family Pinaceae; genus Picea; species Picea sitchensis. Next base: position 11,282 of record SNQJ01S0238537.1, read on the forward strand.
TCAGCGAGGCCTCATATTCAAAACTGAAAGTTAACCTAAAGTTGTGTGTCAACTCTTCCTAGCTCGATGTTCCTCTACACACTTCCAATTCTAATTACTAGTTCTTCGGGATTGTGTCCATGGTATGTACAAACAAATTCGTCCATTCTTGATTAGGTACCGATATCCATGTCGTTATGCACTGTGTAACATGCTCCACAGGACAACTCAATCCTGTATATTTATGCATAGTATAATATGTTCCAAGACTTACTTGTAATAGTATTCTGCATTGTGACCAATCTTCTATCTTCTCCTTATGCACAACTCACCATCTCGCCAGGGTTTCTTTCAGCATGACATCTAAATCTAGCAGTCTCTATTGATCTAGTATTTGTGATTCAAATTATTTCATAAAGGGATACACATCTGTTAGTCCATCATATTTTGGAATATCACAAACCTCAGTTCCAATCCAGCGTAATGAATGGGCGATCGGAGCACATCTCCTTGTGGATACTTTGTGTAATATCTATTGTCAATGCTCTAGGGCTTCCTGTGAATCTGACACGCAAGATATAATACTTCCCCAACTAAGTGCACCATCAGCAGTATGGTTGACATAACCATCAATTTGTGAAATCATATTATAAAGGTTATCTATTTCCTTTCCTCTTGTTGGTTCCACATATCTTCTTCCTTCTATTGGATCCAATGGTGCAGTAACTTTCAAATCGCCCACTTCAAATTCCATCTGTCTTTTCTTCAAGTCAATGATAGTCTAGTTATCGAAATCCCAATAAAGTCCTAGCAATGCTAGATAAGGTTTGCTTCCATACACTATCTCAATTACTTCAAAGTCTATTGTACTACACACTCCATCGATTTTCACATTTACTCTGGTAAACTTTCCAATTGGAACAATCTTATGCTGGTTCACTAACGTCAATTGAATAGGTGACCAGGTCAAGTTTGACTTACCCATCATTTCCCATGTGTTCTTTAGAATGATATTCACATCAGATCCCAAGTCCAAAATGATATTGTCCATGTCATAGCCTCCTATATGCATGCTAAGTTGAAACTCCCTATTCGTCCTCGTATTCTGATGTACTTGGTTAAATGATCGTTGTGTGACAACTTCTTCTCTATCTTTCACACAATGATCAATCATCCTTTGCAACATGCTTAACACAATTTCATACTTCATTAATTCTAAGTAGCTCTTTAAGAAGCTTTTCAAAGTACTTACCTTCTCAACTTGCCTTTCTATATTCGTACAGTCATAGAATGGAGGCATGTGATACATGGGTGGTATCTCATACAAAGTTGGCGTGGTCGAATTCGATGTTATCCATTTTTCTCCCAATAATTATTTCCTCACTTTCTTGTAGGTCTCTTTCTCTTTTCTAGGATCAAACAATGGAGGAGGTTCTGCTTCTTTTTAGATCCACTGGTGAATTCCTTAATATGTCACATCATCTCATGTCCTTCTTCCTCTATGCGTAACTGCTACTATCATATGTTGATCATCGCGATATTCGGCTACTATCATTTTCACATTTTGGTTTCTTTTCTCCTGCCACTTTGCGATCAACTGAAAAAACTCTTTCTTCGTATGGTCCAACTATCTACAATAAGTACATGTCATGTAGGGATTCGAGTATTTGAGCGCCAAATGTCTAGGATGATTACAGTTATAACATATAATTGGTCCTCTCCCTCTACTGAATCCTCATGTTCCATAGCCTCTGATTCCTCCTCTTCTTCCTTGATTGTAACCTCTCAGGGTGTTATACTGTGCTACTCCTCCTTTTCTTCCTTATTTTCCTTTGAATTTATATGAATTTGTAGTGCATTCTCTCATCAGATCAAGTGCATGAAAATCCTTGTCATCATGTCCCACAGACTTACAAAAGTTACATAATAAGTTTCTAGTAGTTCTCTGATACTTTTGCATCAACGAACAACTAGTCATATGATGACCCATCGTATTACATATTTCACACCATACCCCTCCTCCTAGATCCAAGGAATTTAGAGCTCCTGTAGCCAAATACTATTGAAAAGCTAGACATTTGTTCTAATGATGAACTTTTGTTCTAAATGTAACACACCAGATTTCTTCATGCTTTTCTTTCCCTTTAGCTAGTTCTTGCAACTGGATAGTCAGTTTTGCTAACTGTGACTGAACTTGAGCCATCCCTGCACCATTCTCTCCTACAGGGGATGCCTCCAATTTCATAGTGATTTCCAAGGATTCTGACTATGTCATAATCTTTTGTTTTGTCTGTTATCCCTGATATCTAGGGATAACTAGGAGATCATGTCTCGAGGCCCACATGGTCCTAGACATGGAGTACCGAGAGCGGGATTGACCTGAGCATGGCCCTGGAGGGCCCATCTTTCCT
>SNQJ01S0238540.1:0-13671 GCA_010110895.2 Picea sitchensis
GTGGAAGATCACATTGAGCATCAACAACAAGTTCTCCAAATCTTAAAGGACAACCTGACCATGGCACATAATCGCATGAAACAACAAGCAGATCAACATCGTAGTAAAAGAAGTTTTGAAGTAGGGGATTTGGTGTTTTTAAGACTACAACCATACAAACATATGTCCCTCAAGCAAGCCAAGAAGGTTAATAAATTATCACCAAATTACTATGGCCCTTATAAGGTGTTGCAAAATATTGATACCATGGCATACAAATTGGAGTTGTCTACATCTCCATGAGTACACCTAGTTTTCCATGTTTCATGCTTAAAGAAGGTTATAGGTGACAAGATCCCAATTCAAACTGTATTGCCAGAACTTGACGAGCAAGGAAAAATCATATTGGATCCTGAAGCCATAACTAACACAAGAATTCGCCGGTTGAGGAGTAGATCAATTTCAGAGTATCTCATTAAATGGAGGAAACTACCGGCTAAAGATTCCACTTGGGAAGATGAGCCTTTTATACAAAAGCATCCAGAGTTACTCAAGCGTTGCATACAACACTTGTCTCAAGGGGAGGGGCATGTTAAGCCCTAATATTGGCTCAGTACCACTTAATTGGGGCATATTACATTAGTAATGTTATTTTATTTATGTCGGCTTTATTCCATTAGTTGTAATTATACCTCCTAGTCTCCTATATATACCAAGGAGAAATTTTCATTTGGAATCATCTTGTACTTGAACATTTATATGGGGTAAAAGGAGGTTGCCCCCTCTAAGGGGCTTATTATATGAAATTCTCTCTTTTTCAAGGTGTTGAGTACTTATTCTGAGGTTTTTCTATGCTATATTGATATTTGGTTCCTAATAGGAAACAATCCCCCAACATTGACATGTGGCTCATCTTGAGCCACCTAATCCTTCTGAGCTTCCTCGATCACCTTGGTGATCGTCTGGAACTTTTCCTTGAGCTCTGCTACTTGTGTCAGTGCCTGCACAATCTTCTCCTTGATTATGTCCACTACCTGGACTATAACTTTGTCACTGATCAATCCTGCACATTCTGCCTGGGTCTGTGCTATCTGTGACTTAGCTTCCTCTGCATGGGCCAGGACTTCTGCTACTCGTTCCTGCAGTGGTTCCATTTGAGCATGATGCTCTTGTTTCTGGGTTTGAGCAGTGATTAGCTCTTCCTACAATCTCTTCATATCCTGCATCCCTTTGACACGTTTTGAGATTGGTATTGTCTTCTGCCTCTTCTTGAGTTCTTGGATCACTGCAATGATCCTTTCTTCTTCCATGTCCCATTTGTGGACCTGTTGATCCTCCTCCAACCTGGTCCAAAGTTGCACTACTTTATCAAACAAGTTAGTTGTTGTGATAACTTGATGCTCTATCTCCTGCAACTGCGTTGTTTCTTCCTATTTACTTTTCTCCTTAACTATTGGTGGAGTGGTTGGTACGAGTTGTTCTCAGAGACTCTCGATATCCTTCTGGTATTGATCGATTGCCTATGCAATCCAATCAATATTTTCTGTTGTTGTGATTACCTCACTCTGCACGGCTTGTGGAATCTTCTCATAAGTTCTTGCCACTTTCTGGTCCAATCCTTTCATGCACTACCTTTCCTCCTGGGTCTCAAATTTAGCCTTCTAATATTATATTTCCAATGCGTCCCACTTCTTTGTTGCCTACTTCAATTTGGTTAAGTCTCTGTGTGCATGAGACTATACCTCGTGGTTTACGCTCACTTGCAACCTGTGTAGTGCCCCTGATGGTATCCTTGTCAACACAAGTTGGATTTGGCTTAAGTCCTTCAAGGGTGTTTGCCCCATAATTTCATCCATGCACAACATACTGGGGTTGATGTGGAATGTTATGTGTGGCTGCAGTATTTCCTGGACTGACTCTCATTCTTCCTCTTGAACTCTTCCTTCTATCTGCAATGTTGATGGTTTTAATCTCCTGCTACTTGTTGTCGGTCCTTCCCTGATCAGCTTGATGAGCTACCGCATGTCTGACAACTCCTCTTGGATCTTATCCCTATGGTGTGCAGCATGGTCGAAGTCCTCGACTAGAAAATCCTGGACCATTCTGGTGATCATTTCCCCTTCCTCATCTATGATCGTATATTCTGGCATTGTTTGTTGTGCTTTTGATTTCTTGTGCGTGCCTCCCACCTACATGGCTGGTCTCTTATTTCCCCCTGGTTCCTGTGTTTTGGGATTTGGGGTAGTCCCTTGTGCTCCCTTAGCCTATTTTTGTTGTTCCTTAGTTGGGTGTGTACTCTCCTTCTTCCCCTTCTGGGTCCCTGTCTTCTTTGGCCCTTTGTCTATCTGTGTTGTCTTGCCTTGGACCGTTCTTGGTCTCTTGGGCACTTGGATTTCTGGAGGCTGTGTTTCTCCCTACTCCGCCTCTTCCTCTTCTATTCTTTCCAGCACTTCTTGGGTAATGGATGGGATCCTCCATTCATCAATGCATTTGCTGATGACCATGTTAATATCATCCTTTCTGATGCAGTAGCGCATCTGTAGCCACTCTTTATCCGGATCTTGCCTTGCCTGTATCCACATTGTTTGTTGTGTGGCCTGGAAATTAGCGATGTCCACATATCGCACAACAACTTATGGTGTGATTCTCCACATTTTGGATATGGATTCCTATAGTTCACGTAGGTACCCCTCGAAGATGGATCCGTTCATCCTCTTGTGACTAGCACTCACCATCGCCTTTAGTAGTGAGTACCTCTTTCCCTAGTTTGGTTTGGGTCTAGTACAAAAACTTATGTACCTTGGTTCCCTCTAGCCCATAAAGGATATGAGCGTGATCAGCCATGAATAATGAAACTCTGTTCCTATATCCTATGCATCCTTGCAGTCATCCAAGAACAGGCTCAATAGGTACGGTGCCTAGCTCATTGAGGTGCCTTCCGCACATTAGGCTGCAAATGAAACAACTCCAACTAGGACTTCCTCCCTATGACATTTTCTTAGCAACTTGTATGCTAATATTTTTGCACCCAATTGTGTGGATACATCATTGATCCACTTGATAATTATCCCTCTTGTCCCCTTGTCGATGCCATACTTCTTCTTCATCTCTTCTGCTAGCGCTTTCTCCTTGGTTTTTTCATCTAGAAACAACGTGGGATCTAGACCCCAAATTGGTAACCCTGTTATTTGCGCAATAAGCTCAACGGTTATGGGGACGAGTTTGTCCAGCCATATGTCCCCTCCATGTGTGACTGCTAACATTTTTTTGATGCATGTTGTTGCATACTGGCCCCTACCAAAATGTGGTAAGTCCACCAATCCTAGAATTCCTATTTTCTCCAACCCAGTTGTCCACTGGTATGGCTGGTTGATCGGTTCTCCAACTCGGTTTGTGCCCATAGTCTATATAAAGACATTCTTCACAAGTTCCGAGAACTTGTCTTCATCTGCTACATCATGGTCTGAGTATTTGATCTTCCCGATATGACCCAGTAGCTCTAGTCCTACCTGTACCCTAGCGGGTATGCACGGTAGAACAATTTCTGCTGCAGGTTTCTTGCGAGGTGACCTGGGTATCTGTATCTTGTCTTTATTTTGTTGTGGTGGCTAGCTCAAAGTTCCAGCGACTTTCGGTTGTTCCTTTGTATACCGTTCCAGCCAAGTCGAGACATATTCAATCGTCTCCCCTATTGGGTGGTCTGAGATGGTTGTTTGAGACTCATCTGAATCTACTACTATTTTCAGCTTCGACGTCGTGCCATTAAGTTTCAGAGCTGCTTCTGTATTCTCTGGTTCCACCTCCTTCAGGGTTTCTGCTTCCTGGTTCTGTGGCCCTTGTGCCACTGCTGGCATATCTACATTCATGGCCTCTGCTGCTGGCTGTTGAATTTACTCCAGTATCAGCGTGGGTTTTATTGGTATCGTCTCTGGGGATGGGATTTCATTGATATTGGCGATCTTCGATGGCTGTTGTTCACTTTCTTCCGCCTTTCCTCATGACCTGGTTTGAACTCTGGTTTTCTTGGCGGTCTGGCTCGCTTCTACTTTCTTTGGCGATGCCATGGTGGTGAATGTCAAATGTCTACTGGATTCGAATGGTCTCTGTGGTCTCCATGAAATCTCTTTGTGTTCTTTAGCCTCTGTCGCTCTCTGTCTGTTCTCTCTTCGTGAATAGAATATTGGCTCCCGCGTCCATGTGTTGTATGGCTTTCCCATGAAGCTTGTCGAGGATGCTTCCTTGGTTATGGGTTTAATGCACCTTAATTACAGGTTTGATGCAGCTCCCATGGTTTCGTACTTGCCATTACTCTGCCTTGTTGTTTTCTGTTGGTGCGATTAATGTGGTGTCACATCGATCCTTCCCGTCCTTTAATTCTGCCTAGTGCTATCATGTCATCATGGTTTTTCTAACTTTCCTTTTCTTACTTGTGTCCCTTTGTATGTGACCGTTGTCCTTCGTCGAATTTTTTTTTCCAAATTCGTGTAGCCTTTTTACCTCTGGCGCACTGTGCCCTCTTTGGTTTTGTTTCCTTTTTGTTCTTTTTAGTTTTTTTTTTACTGTGCAGTGGATGGTCGACTGTCCTTGTACAACTTCAGTCGGGTCCCATTGATCATTCCTCTGAGTTCTGCTCCTGATAAGTCTCTTAACTGTACAACTCCTCCATCTGTGATAGATTTTACTTTGTATGGTCCTAACCAATGCATTCTAATCTTTCCCAGGTGCTGAAATGATTTGTTGTCATACATTAGTACTAGATATCCTTCCTTGAATGTTTTCTTCTTCATGTGTCTATCGTGCAAAGCTTTGTCTCTTGCTTTTTGAACTTGTTGGTTGAATCCTGCCAATATTCGGTCTTCCTCCATGGTCAGTAACTGACTCAGTCTCTCTTGTACTGCACCTCATTCTATCATTTGTGTGATGGCTTCTATGTGCAATCTTGGGACTAAAAATTCTAGTGGCACCACTTCTTCTTGGCCATAAACTAGTTTAAATGGCGTGTGCCCTATCAAATTTTTGCATGTAGTCCTGTATGCCCATAATACTACTGGTACTTTGAGGTCCCAGTTGTCCCTGTTGACGTTGCAAATATTTTTTAGTGCGTTCTCCAAGATTTTGTTGAAGGATTCCACTATGCCATGTGCCTATGGATGATATGCTGTGCTCTTCTGATGATGGACCTCAAATTCTTCAGTCATCACGTGGATGGCATTGTTTATGAAGTGCGTTCCTTGGTCGCTCATCAAAAATCTTGGGCACCCAAATCTAGTGATTACTTGTTCAAATAGAAAATGCGCTGTTGTTTCTACGTTGCAATCCTTTACTGGTGCGGATTCCACCCATCTTGTTAAGTATCCCATCGCAGTGATAATGTACCTTTCTCATGTTTTTTTTTATGGTGGGGTGATTGGTCCCATAAAGTCTATTGCCCACTTGTCGAATGCTTGTAATGTTACTTGTGGTTGTAATGGCATCTCATCCTTTCTGTTGGGTTTACCTACCCTTTGAAAAACATTGCATGTTTGACAATATTCCTTTGAATCTCTGTGAATCGTTGGCCACCATAGTCCTGTGCACAATACCTTATGCATGGTAGCTTTACCTGCATAATGCCCTCCTGCTATTCCCTCATGGGCTTCTACTAAGACTCTTGGTATTTCTTTTTCTAACACATATCTTCACAAAATTCTATCTGTGCCCATTTTGTATAAGTGTCTTGCAATCAATTGATAGTCGACAATGCGGACTACCGGGTTTTTCTTCTGCATGGTGATATATTCTTGCGGTGCAGTACTTGTACTCAAGTACTGAATAATATTTGTGAAGTATTCATCAACAATTTGTACTGAGAATAATTGTGCATCCAGAAAGTTGTCTTCTAAATTCGTAGGTTCTTCTCCATTTGTGACCCTTGATAGGTGGTCAAGTCCTGCATTCAATTTTCCTGGTTTGACTATTACTTCAAAGTCAAATTCTTGAAATAGCGGTAACCATCGACAAATTCTCTCCCCTAACAATGGCTTGTTGACTAGGTATTTCAGGGCTGAGTGATCTATGAACATATTAAAGTGCTTCCCCAATAAGTAATGTCTGAATTTCTGCAGTGCATAGACCATGGCTAGGCCTTCTCTCTCTGTAGTGTTATAGTTATATTCTGAGTCTGATAACTTTCTGCTCACAAATTCTATCGGGTGATCAAAGTCTCCCGCTCCTAGTTGTGCCAAGATATCTCCAAGTTCTATCACTGATGCATCTACATGAAAATGGAATGTCTTCCCCCAATCTGGAAATACTAATATCAACGCGGTGACCATCTTTTCCTTCAAGGTATCTGAACCGTGTTGACACTCGCCATTCCAATGGAACTTTGTATCCTTTCTTAGAAGCTTTTCCATTGGTGCATTGATCTACACATATCCTTTGATAAATTTCCTGTAATAACCTATGTGTCCCAACGTCGCTCTTAGTTGACGAACTGTTTTTGGTGGTGGTAAATTAACAATTACTACGATATTTGTTGGATCTACTAATAAACCTTGTTTGCATACTATGTGGCCCAATAGTATCCCAAACGGTGATCTGAATATGCATTTATTTATGTTCATTGATATCTGGCACTTTCTACATCTTTCTAACATTAGCAGTAAAACTTCCACATGGTTTTTTAACAGACTATAGACTGTCCAATCATCCAGGTATACTTCAAGAAACTGATGGATGAATTCTTTAAATGCTGTGATGACCACTCTGGAGAATATTGCTGGTGCATTCTTCAGTCCAAATGACATGATTGTGTACTGATAAGATCCCCATTCTATCACAAACGTCGTCCTGTATCTGTCCTCCTGTGCTATCTTAATCTGATGGTAGACTGAGAATAGATCAGTGAATGAGTAAGCTTCATGTCCTTCCACGTTCTCTAACACTTCATCTGTGAAAGGTGTAGGGAACAGGTCATGTAAGAGTGCATCGTTCAACTTCCTCAAGTCGACGCATATCCTGATCCCTCCTTGTTTCTTGTCTTGAACTACCATCAGACTTATCCATTCTGACTTCTCGACCAGTTCTATGATGTCGACTTCGAGCATCCTGTCGATCTCAGCTTTGAATTTCTGTTTATATATTGGGTTCAATCTGTAGGGTCGTTGTCTAATAGGTCTCACTTCAGGTCTGAGTGGTATCTTCATTTAGCCTAACTCTCCGGCTATACCCTTCATCTCTGTAAATGTTGTGGGAAACAAGTCGTTGTATTCACGCAAAAACTCTGTGATTGTTTCTATAGTCTGCTCATCCCAGTAATATCCAATGATGGCCATTTTGGGCTGCTCAACTATCTCGATATTAACTTTCTTTACCTTGATCAGTGTGGAAATGACTTCAGATTCTATGAGTGGGCTTTCCACATATCTTTCGCCTTCTGCTTCTTCAATCTGAATATTTCATAGATCATCTTCATCCGGTGCTTCCTCCTATACATGGTAACATGACAACAGGTCCTTGACTGTCTGTTTATTCTGCTGTTGTTCTTCTTTGATCAATTCTACTTCTGGTTCTTTGATGAATATTGTTCCTCGGATCCATTTAAGGGCTGCATCTATGTTGGGGTTCTCATGTTCGAATGGGAAAGTGATTGAAAAGTTATGTTTCAATGTCATCCAGGTCGCAGTTCCCTTATGCAATTCCTGGTCTGTATACCAATTCGCTGGTATGCCCTCTAGAGTGTCATTTTCCACAATGTTTTTCACTTCTCCAAGTGTTCCACTGGTGCCCCTTGTCCTTCATACCTATGTTTTTTTTTGTTTTTCTGTTCTGCGCCGAACCTTATGTGCAGTAACCTCTTACATTGGTACCAATCTATGATGGTCTCCTTGTGTGCACCCCACCATCTTGCCGGTGTGGCCTTTAATGCTAAATCAAGTGCTAACAATATTTCGTTCTCTAACATTGCATCTTCATACTGTGTCAAGAATGTTTCCAAATCATTTATTCCATGGAAACTGGGTGGTTCTCTAATTTATGTGCCTACCCATCTTACTACGTAGTCTATTCTTGCAGATCTTCTCATGGATACTTCATGTAGCCTCTGCTGCGAGTTCTCTAACACGATGTGTGATTCTGTTGCACATGAAGTAATTCTCCACCAACTAAGTACCCCATCTTCAGTTGGGTTTACATAATCCTCATCGCGCGTAGTTGTTCTGTACAACTGGACGATTTCCTCTAAGTCTAGGCAAGTAGGTTCTATAAACCTCTGCCCTTCGGATGGGTCTAATGGCACGATGACCCTATATTCTTTTGACTCAAATGTCATTTTCATGGTCTTCAAACTAATTATGGCCTAGTTTTCAAACGCCCAATCCAGACCAAGAAATGTTGAGTAAGGTGTTGTGCCATCCACTATTTCAATAACTTCAAAATATTCTTTGGTGCACACTCCATCAAGATCTACTGTCACTCCTTCCAGTCTACCAATTAGTAGGACTCTATGCTGGTTTGCTAGTTTCAATTGAATAGGTGAGTATCCTAATGTTGGCTCTCCCATGCATTTCCATGTCTTCTTTGGTAATACATTCACTTCAGATCCTAGATCCAGTACGATGTCTCCCATATTGAAATCCCCAATGTTAGCATTCAATCTAAATTCCATACTTGTTCTTCTTCTTGTGTGTAGGTGATTAACTGTTTTTGGTTCTGTCTTTTCTTCCGTCTCGCTGCTACATTTTTCTAGTATGTTTTGCAATATTTTCATAGATGATGGATCACTTAATACCTTTACACATGATTGCAAAAAGCCTTTGATTGTACTTACTTGTCCCATGGGTTGCATCCTGTTGGTATGATCCAATGATGGAGGCATCTCGTATTCTGATGCTTCCTTGTTATGTTGCATAGTTGAAGTTGACGATATGCCCTCCTTCTAAAATTCTTGTCTAGCCTCTTTAAAGATATCCTTTTCCTTCTACGCGTTGAACTGCTTCTTTGGTTCAGTGTTCTTCTTCACCCACTGATTTTGTTCTGGTTCTTTCCGGGCTGTGTCATTTCCTATTTTAGCTCCTCTGCAATTAATGATATTGACGTTCCATCCTTCATCCCTTGCTTTCGATGAAATCCATTGAACATTCTGGTTATTCTAGTTCCTCTTTTCCTGAATATTTACTAGTAATGTCAGACATTCTTCTGTATCGTGGTCTGATGCGCGAAATTACATACAAGTCGCTAGTGGAAGCAGACATTCCCTTGCATAGTGTTCTGGTCGTTGACAATTGTGACATGTGACTAGTCCTCTACCTCGTCTGAAACCTCCTCTGGCTTGTCCTCCTCCTCTGTATCCTGCTCGATCACCTCTCGACGTGTTATACTGAGCTTCCTGATTATACTGCGTGATATTGTACTAAGGTTGTGTCGAGTTGTAATGTGGATGCACGTTATTGTATGGTTTCTCCATAGTATTATACTGCTTCTGCACAATGTTGTATGGAGCCAAGGCTAGATTGAACTGTGGCACTTCTTTCCAGTCATCATTTCGGCCTATACTCTATATGCATGTGATGCCCTTTCTCACATCAGCTCCATAGTTCTACAATCTTTATCATCGTGGCCCACTTAATTTTAAAAGGTGCAATATGAGCTATTTGGGACTGTCTGGTATTTCTTCATCATCCTGTAGTGATAAGGGTCATGACCCGATTTCTTGCATATTTCGCACCATAGTCCTCCTGGTGGTAACAAATTTGGCATTCCTGCTGCCATATATTGTGCGAACGTTGTACATTCATTCTTGTGGTGTCCTTCTGTCCTACATTTGGTACACCAAACGACTTCTCGTTTGTGCTTACTCTTGTTCTGGTTCAGCTGAAACATTAAATTATTCAAATCCTCCTTCAACTCTTCGATAGCTGGGTTTGTCTGTTGATAATGGTTCTCTTCCAGTTGCAAGGCTTCCTACAAAGCCTCTCCTTGCGTCTGAAATTTATGTTGTCGTAAAGGGTATTTTAAGTGTGAGAGTAGTGAGTTGACAAACAAGTTCTGATGCTGCATATCGGTCATGAGGTATTTTAAATTTCCCTTTAGTCGCTTGAATCTCTGATCAATCTCCCATACAGACTCTCCTAGTTTCTGTCTTATTTAGATCATCTCATGCATGTACTAGTTCTCCGAGGTTGGCTTATGGAACTCATTTATCAGTAACTTTTCAATTTCTGCCAGTGTCCTTGTCATTCCAGGGGCACTGTTTATGTCTAGACTCATGTATCAGTCTAGTGCGTGGTCTCTTAGTGTAATAGCTAGTTGCGTGAGTTTGGTATCTGGCAATCTGATGGTGGGATCATGTCCTGCTATTCTGAATAATGAACTACTACCTCCTCCGCGTAGTGTAGATAGTTTACTACTGCTGCCTGAACTGGCTCCTCCAGTTGTTTCTCCTTGTGTAGATGTACTTCCTACTGTCAGACTTTCGAACTTCAGTTGTCTAAATGGTGGTGTTCTCTTTGGTGTATTAGTCACACATGGGTTTATGGGTTCCACATTGACATTAATATGGATAGGATGGTTGCCTTCTCCTCCCACTCTTGGACCTCTCATCTTCCTCTCATATGTTGCATGTAGGATTTCCTCAATTTGCTCCACAACCCAAATATCCTCTACCTCTTCCTCATCACTTGCTAAGCCTTCCCTCGCAGCTACAACTCTCTTCTTGGTATTCACCTTGTATTGGTAGGCTACTATGCTATGTGTCCTTCCTGTTGACACCAAGATCCACTTGATCTGGTCATTGTCCATCATGATTGGGTCCAAGGGTTCATCCTCCTACTTGCCTTTATCCTTACCTTCTTCCATTTCTCCTCTCTCTGTCAATGCTTCCCCCCTTCCTCCATGCATGCAGGGAAGTTTAGCTGTCTGATTCCATTGTCATTACACATTTGTTATATAACAATATCTTAATAGAAGTATACAATGATCAAATGTACCTTCCTTAGGGTCTACGTAGAAATTAGTGCTTCATTGTGCTGTATGACTTCATTGTGTCAACTGCAAACTCTGTTATGAAACCTGCCACAATACTGTCAAGCCAAAAGTCTACTGCGCAGGTGAATTTGTTGTTCACCTACTGTAACTGCTCAATATGTACTGGGGTCCAATCTAACTGTCAAATCTGGTTCATCGTGTGGTTATCCTTCAACCTTAGTATCCACTCCTGCAATAGATGCGGAAAATCACAAAAAAAGACTTTGTGCAAATCAATAAACACATATTTCTCAAGATATTTGTGAGGTGTTATTATAGGGTTTCTATTGTCTTTCTGTGCAAAATCTAGCTCTTTGGTTCTCAACCATCTTTCGATTTCTACTTTTGTGGGGTTCCACAGTCTCAACATTCCCTTCTAATGGCTCATTGGTCTCTGCCCTAACATTTTCTTGATCTACCTCCGACAAATCTTCGACTTATTTCATCTACTCAATCCTCTCTTGTTCCTACCAATGGAAACATAACCATTTGTTGGTTAACTCTTCTTCTATATTGTCTGAGTTATTAACCCAGGGTTCATGTCTTTCAGGTTTCCAACAAAGCCTCTAAAACTATCGGCCCTCCTGGTAAACCAGAAGACAACACAACGCACAGAATGCGCTACATAGTCTCACCCGAGATAGATTTAATGGGTGGCTATAAGACTCAGGTGTTTACAACCTAGGATTGAGTATGAGATATGAGATCTATATTCTGAACCATTTATTATAACTTGTGATTGCAACCTACTATTATTCACGACTATGCACTAACTTCAACAGCTTATTCCCTTAATAGTGCAACCATATTTCATAGGCAATATAATAACTCATTCATTCATTAAGAACAACAATTAGCTACTAAAAATAGAATAAAGATATGCATGCATTCATCAAATTACACAGATATTACCATGGATCACCCCCTCATGGGCTACGTCCACAAATATTTGGCTCTTGGCTCTTTTATTATGACAATTCTACATCTACAACACCTCGCACTTACAATTCTCCTTAGATGGGTAAGATCTATATGAGGCGAACTAGATCACACCAGGCTCCTCAGCCTGCGATCTAATCTTCAAGATCTACCATCTCTCGTCTCCTCTAGCTTAACAAATTACAACATAGTTCATATAGAAAAATACTACATATCGCATATGCTCATTCATAACTACAATAATCAAGAACTGAACTTATTATATGCCGAACAATACAAAAACCTGAAGGCTAACTACATCCGAACAACTACAAAATCTGTGAACAACATAGAACATAACCCTCTATAATACCTCAGTATCGGTATTTAGAAATTTTTGGCTCTTCATCCATTACAATATGTTACCAAAACCCTAACCCTACTAATGTTAGGTATCCCTCTCATGTGCACATGTTGTTCTTCCTTCCAGCTGTCACTTTCCTTGTGCACGCTTTCTTGCATGCACAGATGTTGTGTTTCCTTCCAGTTGTTGCTTCACTTTCTGCATGCTTTCTTAAACCACGATCAACCTTCTTTCCACTTTGACCTGTTGCCAACAGGTGTCATCTAATTAGTCTTGCACACAATCGACTGACTTCTCCTCTTTCTCAATCCTTCTTTTCTTTCACTCTCAAGTGCTTGGTTTCTCAAAATTCTCTAAGTGTCGAACTTGCCCGTGATTTTCCCTTTTTGTAAACTGATCATGAATGTTCTGTCTTGTTTTTCACTTTTTCCGATTATTTTCTTGGTGTCTAACTTTCCTACGCACTCTTACAAATTATGTCACACCAATTGTTGCATGATGTCATTCTTGAATTACTTACTCCTCATAATTAGTTCTTTTTGTATTTTTATTCATTTTTCTTGTTTTTATCTTCCTTTTTCTTCTTTTAGCTCCTACTAGTTACAATATGTACAATTCTACTTGTTGTGCTACAACTATTGAGAGTTAGTAGCACTATTACATTTGGGTCAAATAACGACGACACGTTCGACGCAATTGCCACTTTATATTGTTGGGAACGACAAACAACAGACCCCCTCAAACGTCGTTTCACATGACGTCTCTTTTCTGACAACATAGATTTCATCATTATTGCGATGTCTTGGAGGTGGCAAGACCAATGTCTTTAACGTGGCAAGACTGATGTCTTGAATGTGGAAAGAGAGACGTCTTGAAGGTGGCAAGAGAGACGTCTTGAATGTGGAAAGAATGATGTCTTGAACATGGCAAGACCGACGTCTTGAATGTGGCAAGAGAGACATATTGAATGTGGCAAGGTAGATGTCTGGAACGTGGCAAGAGAGACGTATTGAACGTGGCAAGACCGACGTCTTGAACGTGGTAAGAGAGACGTCTGGAACGTGGCAAGAGAGACATCAGGAATGTGGCAAGGGAGACGTCTTGAACGTGGCCAGAGAGACGTCTTGAACATGGCAAGACCGACGTCTTGAAGGTGGCAAGAGAGATGTCTAGAACGTGGCAAGAGCGATGTTAAGAGATATCATCTCCAACGTGGTTTCTATGGGAGCGACACTCCAAGATGTCGCAATAACAACTGTGTTGTAGGTATTTAAAAAAAAAATACAATATCAATACTGAGAGGGACAAGTACATTAACCTTTTCTAAGATACTAGCCATATCAATATTTAAATCTATATCATCGGTCTTAGGCAAGGTTGGTTGAGGAGGAGGACTAACTTCCAAT
>SNQJ01S0238541.1:0-24995 GCA_010110895.2 Picea sitchensis
AGTAAGACAACCATAAAGAAAAAATACCCTTACCAAGAATCGATGACATGTTCGACGAATTGGGAGGTGCTTCCATCTTCTCGAAGATCGACTTAAGGTTTGGATACTACCAAGTTCGGATTAAAGATGAAGACATCCACAAAACAACCTTCAGGACGAGGTATGGTCACTATGAATTCGTGGTGGTGCCATTTGGGATAACCAATTCCCCCGCCACTTTTATGTGCTTGATGAATACTGTACTCAACAAATTCCTAGACAAATTTGTTTTGTTTTTCATTGATGATATCCTAATCTACTCAAATAACAGGGAGGAGAACGAAGAACATATTAGACTCGTACTTCAAGTACTAAGAGAGCATCAGCTCTATGCTAAGTTTAGCAAGTGAGATTTCTTTTAGAAGCAAGTCCATTACTTAGGCCATGTCATTTCTAAGGAAGGGGTGGTAGTGGACCCTGAAAAGATTAGATCTATTATGGAATGGACTACCCCTAAGGATGTATCCGATACTAGGTCCTTCATGGGTCTAGTAGGATACTCTAGAAGGTTCATAAAAGGGTTTTCCAAGATTGGTTGTCCAACCACTGCCCTTCAGAAAAAGGGGATTAAATTCATTTGGACATCAAAATGTGAAGAAAGATTTCAGGAATTGAAATACCTCCTGACCCATGCACCCATGTTGAAGATTGCAGAGCCGGATAATGATTTCTTCGTTTGTATAGATGCCTGCAAGGAAGGACTCGGAGGAGTCCTTATGCAAGAGGGATGTGTAATTTTCTACGCGTCCCGAAAATTAAATGAGCATGAGATCAATTATGTGACCCATGACCTAGAGTTGGTGGCCATAGTACATGCTTTAAAAATGTGGAGGCACCACCTTTTGGGAAGGAGATTCGTGCTTATGACAGACCATTGTGGGTTGAGGCACCTATTTGATCAACCAAAACTCAATGCCACACAAGCTAGGTGGATGACTCTCCTTAGTGAGTTTGATTTCGAAATTAGACACATCAAAGGAAAGGAGAATAGGGTGGATGATGCCCTCAACAGAAGTATAAAAATGATTCATATGGGAGTAGTAAGCACCTATGAAACAGATGTCAGGGAAAGAGTTAGAAATTCACAAGAAACATATGCATTCTTTAATACTGTGACCTCATACCTAAGACAAGAGCCTACAGGGCTAAAGTACGAAGACTACCAAATGCTCGAGGGAGGGCTTCTGACTTACAGAAACGGATTGTAAATTCCAAACTGTGACAACTTGAAGAGGTTCATAATGGATGAACTGCATAAGAGACCATATACTGGTCACCCAGGATATCAAAAGATGATCACAACCACTAGGAAACAATTCTATTGGCCTCGGTTGAAGAACGACATAGCTAACTATCTAGCTAAGTTCCTAGAATGCCAGAAAGTTAAGGAATAACACCAACACCCAACATGATTGTTAGAACCCCTACCAATCCTAGAATGGAAATGGGAAACCATCTCCATGGATTTCATCACCAGATTACCAAAGTCGACCAAGAAAAATGATGCCATCATGGTTGTGGTGGACAAACTGAGTAAGTCTGCTCATTTCCTCCCTGTCAAGTCAACTTGCAAGGAAATAGATATTGCCAAAATCTTCATGAAGGATATATTTAGACTGCATGGCATGCCCAAGGAAATTGTATCTGACAGAGATACCAAATTTACTTCAAACTTTTGGAAATCCCTAATCGCCGGTTTTGAGACTAAATTGTTGTTCAACACAACCTATAACCCTCAAACTAATTGAAAAATAGAAAGAGTGAACCAAATAGTAGAAGACATGCTAAGGATGCATGTAATGCATCAGCCTAAGAAGTGGGAAGACTACCTACCATTGGTAGAGTTTGCCTACAACAACGGTTCTTAGGAATCCTTGAAGATGAGCCCTTTCGAAGTCCTCTACGATAGATAGTGCAAGATTCCAATCAGCTAGAGTAAACCAGTGGACATAATTACAATCGGACCCGAAATGCTGAAAGAAATGGAACAACAAGTGGTTCAGATAAGACAAAATCTGAAGATTGCCCAGCATAGACAGAAAAGCTACGTTGACAGAAAGAGAACTCCCATTGAGTTCAAGATCTGAGACCATGTCTATCTTAGAGTTAAACCCAATAAGAGTTCCTTGAGAATGGGAGCATGTGCCAAATTGGCACCTTGGTATTGTGGGCCCTTTGAAGTCTTAGATAGAGTGGGACCTATAGCCTATAGGCTAGCACTTCATCCCACTGTAAAGGCACATAATGTTTTCCATGTTTCATTATTGAAGAAATATGTACATGATGCTAATTATATAATTGATTGGTTTGTGATCCAGGTGGAACCGGAGGGAGAGTTCTTTCCAGAACCCCAATGCATACTAGACAGGAAGGAAACCTCACTCATGAAACAAACCATTGCACAGGTCAAGGTGCAGTGGAAACACTTTGGCCCAGATGAGGCTACATGGGAAGTGGAAGATGCCATGAGACAGACATATCCAATTTTGTTTACTTCTGTACATACATATCGTGTTGATATCTAGAACATCGAGGACAATGTTCCTTTAAGGGGGAGGGAATTGTAACACCGTATTTCCCCCAGTCTGTAAATATAACTATATTGGCGAGAGAACTATGGAAAACTCAAAGGTGTGAATGTTTGTTTTGATGGACCTTTGAATAAAAGGTCGATGAATGTAAATTCTGTTATTTTTAATAGAAAATAGATACATATTACATGACCGCTGTGAAGGGGATGTGCTAAGAGAGACCACGATTGCTAATGAAAAGGTGGTGGAGGGAACCCGAAATGGTTGCATTAATATCCACTGAACCAACACCATGTTGGATTTAAATTGCTCAAAATCAGAACCACCCTTTGACCATAAATGAATTATCGTCAGGTTGGTAGGTGGGAAGGCCTCCTCAAGAGTTAATGAGGGGATGGGGTGGACTGCCCATATGAAAGGTTTCCAGAACTGACCACAGACGAGGGAATTCGATCCACACACAATCTTGTTGAGGAAGGAAAGAAAGGAAGCGTGGTGTGGGCAGAAGGGACGAGAAAAATAGAGTTCAGAGATGGGGGAGTCGAAGCTCTCGGGTTTGAGAAAGGATGGAAACCGAGAAAGTGAGTTCTGATCACAAATAATAGAGACATAGCCAGGAGAAGGAGAGTAACCTTCATCCTCAACTATTCTTGTATTGGGAGAAGGAGAGTAACCTTCGTCCCTAACTTCCGTTGAGCTGGAAGTAAGAGATTGAATATCAACGCATCGTGGCCTAAGCTCGGGGGTGGCCAGTGATAAATCCATTAGGAGTGAATAAGCCTATGGTTGGGTGGAAACGAACACCCCTCTCAGTAGTCATAGTACACCTTATGGTGCTGATAAGTGTTTTTATGCCTTGTGCTTTGAATTATAAATAATGGATGCATGATTGTATTTATGTGCCTGTAAATGGCTTCTGTATTGAATGATTGAGTTAAGAGTTGTGTTCATTTCTTGAGGACTTTTACATCTGCTTTATTTTTCCCTTATGCTCTAGTTTAATCCCTCGAAATAATTTTCCCTAGGCAATTTCATCACCATCCTAGATTCGAGTGAGTACTTCCTTGAATGCGGAGGTTGAATTCCGTAATCCTTGTGAGACAGAGTTTATTAAGCTCATGAGAGGTAGTGTAGTTATGCATAGGCTCTCTGTGAGGTAAGCATAGACCCAGAACCACATAAGTTCTAGACTTGATGAAGGAGCGCAAGAGTTGTGCAGAAGATCCTTCTATGTGTTAAGTCCAGGAGAAAAAGTGTAACACTCTTAAAATCTACATAACCGACGAAGCTCAGGAAGGATAGAGAGAAATTCAAGTATCGATAGGGAGTATCCTTTCGTTTGGAATTTGAACGGACGAGATCCGTTCGGAAGGATCCAAGGTCTATCACGACCGTTATATTTGAGGAAGGAATGCAGGCGTTAGTGCCTCGACTTCTTCAGCCTTCGTAGGTTCGACGAATGTTGGTAATCATCGTGAAAGGGACGGATATATAAGGATATATCGGAACCCACCTCTAAGGATATATCTAAGGTAATCTTCAGCCATATATCTAAGGATATATCGGAACCCACCTCGACCGTCGGATCTGTGAGTTCAGAGTTCGTGCGATGGGAGTATCGGGCGTTGGTGTGACTAAACTCCTGAAACCTGAAATCGCGATGAAATCTGGACCATAGATCCAAGGATCTATTGGGACCCTCCTTGACCATTGGATTGGCGAGATCAGAGTTCGCACATCGGGAGAATCACGCATTGGTGCGACTAAACTTTCGAAACCCGAAATCGCGATGAAATCTGGATCGTAGATCCAAGGATCTATCGAGACCCTCCTTGTCCGTCGGATTGGCGAGATTAGAGTTTGCACATCGGGAGAATTGCACATTGGCGCGACTAAACTTCTGAAACCTGAAGTTGCGATGTGATCTGGACTGTTGGATCAAGGAAGGTCACGGGCCGTCGATCTGACGAGAGCAGATTAACGCAAGGAGTACATGGGAACTTGAGATCCCCTAAGAACCAAACTTAGAATATATAAGCACTTCTCAGAAGTGCGGATGAGGTCTAAGAGGCGAACTTGTTTCAAGTTCGTAAGCTCCGGAGGGAAATCAAAAGTCAAAACCCATATATCAGGGCTCATAGGAGGTAGATCGAAGGTCGAGGCTTTCGGAACATCTGAAATCTTCCAAGTCAGGGAAGCAAGTGAAAGCTTAGGAGGAGGAGTGATAGTGGTCGTTGGATCGAGCACTGTGAAATATCTGGGCCGTTGAAATTCACGTCCAGACAATTAGAAGAGCGCACAGGAGAAGATCATATATGGGCCTTCAAATCTGAGTGCGAGGACCAACAACCGTTGGATCTAGGAAAAGTGCATGAGGGTTAAACCCTTCGAAAGTATACAAGAGAGTGGACTTCCCCATGTCCCGAAGTTTCTAAATCATCAGAACTGTCCATCGTCAGGACTGATAGGTGGAAGCATATCCAAGAGTTTGAGAACTCAGACATAGAAAGAACTGGGGGAGAGTAATCTAAACTTCGCAAAGGGTGAGGTGTGAGGTGACTTTGAGCCATTGGATTCAGAGGATACGTGGTAGAGATCCAAGTACTTTGGAGGAAGAATCTGCAGAGAAGTCAAGAGGCAAATCCCGAGTTGCTGGAAGCCGCAACAATCCTAGCCATCCATCGGGATAGGACACGTGGCGAGAGATCAACGTTTTGTTGACTCACAAATCGGGAAATTCAAAGGCAGAATCATGAGAACTCGCGAGTTGATCTGGATCGTAGGATCATGGGAGACCATGGATCGTTGATCTGACTCTATCAGAAGATCAGGGATCGGAAGATGCAGTGTGGAATCACATCCAAATACTCGAGACACAAACTCACTATTTGATCGCAGCCATCAATTGAAGGGAGACTGTGGACTATTGATATGACTCTATCGGAAGATTGAGGATTGAAAGAGTCAGGGTTGACTGACATCCAAATACCCAAGACATGAACTCACGATTTGATCGCAACCGTCGATCGAAGGGAGACCGTGGACCATTGATCTGACTCTATTACAAGATCAGGGATCAAAAGAGTTAGGGTGGACTCATATCCAAATACCCAAGACGCGAACTCATGATTTGATCGCAATCGTCGATCGAAGGGAGAGTGTGGACCGTAGATTTGGTCTTGGAGGGAGTTTGCATATCGGAATTCAGAGAGGAAAAAAATGAACTGCCCTCAGGAGACATAAAACACAAAGCCCTAAAGAACTTGGTAGTTGGGCCCCAGGTTATCGCCCAACATCTCAATCAAAGGAGCCTAGCGGGAGGAGCTAGCACCGAGAGGATTACCCGACAGGGAAATTGGAAATCGAGAATATTGGGTTTGGCCCATAGCAAAGCACCCGAGGTCCAAGGTTGTGAAGAGCCTTTTGGGATAGGCGCGTGGTCACAACTAGTGGTCACGTGGAGGAAGCCTGCACCGGGTTCTAGTTCGCATGGGTGAAGTCTCGCAAGGACTCATAGATTGCTTTCTTAGAGATTCCAGTAGGGAATCAAAGAGCTGCTTCAACTTGGGAATTTTGAAGGTCCATTGACCAGTATTAGAGACCATGGATGGAGGATTCGACTAATTGAGGAAAAACAAAATAGTTTATTTATGCCTCATTGTGGGTGTGTTATAGCCTTGGCCTCCCCCTGGACTCACCGCCTAGAATCTCCTAAATGAGTTTAATTTAAGCTCTTTTCCAACTCGTCTAAAAAGAGAAAAGATTGCCAAGTGATTTGTCCCTTTCACACTTGTTAAATTGGATTTGAAAGGTCATAAGTCTTAGTTAAGCTCTTTTTTGACTCGTTAACAAAAAATGAAAATATTGGCGAGTGAACTTGTCTCTTTCACACTTGTAAAATTGGTTTTGAAGAGATGTCTATTTGGCACAAGTTTATCCATTTTTCACACCAAGTAGTAGACTAAAAGATATAAAAAATTACATTTTTTGGTGTTAAGTTGAAATTGTATCTCATTCCCTTGCTTGCAGTATTGAGCCTATAGTCGTTTCTCGCTTTGTGTTATAAATCGTTTGCCTCAACAGTTTTGCATCCTCAACCAAGAAGAGCCTTGTTTATATCCTTCGCAATTTGACATCCTATACCTAGGAGGGAACATTCCCCCGAGTGTTCATCTCCCACATGCACTTCCTTGCATTTAGCATAGGTATGTTCCACTGCTGGAACTATTTTTTCTTACTTGCGACACTCGTTTCCTCCTTTGTACCATAGTATTCGTTTGTTCGTGAAAAAAAAAAAAGAAGGGCGGGAAGGGACTATTATCTTGTATCGGTAGCAGTCGTGTCACCTTTGAACAGAGAAAAAAATTATTTGAGTCCACTCACCATCATAATTTTGGGATTAGCATGGCTTTAGGAAGCTGAGCTCATTACAAAGTCTTCTCTACTGACTGGTTACTTTTCTAGTCCCTACAGAGAACTTCATTGATGCCTCCCGCATCTCATGATTTTATCATTGGGTCTATGCTGTCGGAGTCCTCCATATGTCTCATGCTTTTGTTCAAAGGAAGTCTATCACCCTGTGTCGGCCACTCCTCATAACTCTTGACTTTGCATGTCGTCCATACCCTCAGTTTGTCTTTAGAATCACATGATACTGTAGTCCTATCATGCACACTGGTCCTAATTTCATCATTGGTAGGTAACCTTGAACCCAGCAGTTGACATTTCATCATTGGTCATTGACTGAGTGGTTTCCCTTGTGTTCAACGACAAGACATCTATTCACACATTGGGATTCATGAAATGTCTTGGATGCCATTATACTTATTGGTGGTTTCCTCGCCTTTGTCAACAGTTTTCATCATTGGATGCTATTCATAGGGTCTTTTTTGTATACCGTTTGCACTTGGCACACGCGAAAGATGCACAAATTTGTTGGTTCGTGAACATGTTTTTCATCCGATTTCCACCAAATCATGAAGCTCCTGCTTTGTGCCTCGTGTTGACCAATGAAAGATTCCTTAATGCTCTCATTTCAATGAGTCTCTTTCCATCGACTTCAGCCCATTTATTCTAGAAATAGGACCTAGAGGATTATGAGTACCTTGAGGCTTGCAATCATCAGTGGCAGGCTCTCTCGCAATCGACAGTTGGGATTACATCAATGTATCGTCATCGATGGATTCTTCAGGTGTTCGACACCGACTCCTCTATTCACACTTGTAACAATGTACTCGGTGCCTTGACACCTACTTTCATTATCAATAGGTTGTCTCGCGTTTGTTAACGGTATACATCAATGACCGTAGTCAAATGATGTATCATTGTGTTCGACTTCAACTCCTTTATTCACATGATGTAGAATTTCACCTTTGGTGGATTGTGTAAAAGACTTGAAGACATCACTATGTGGCCGCAACTTTCTTGAGCTGTTGCTTCTTTTTCATTTGACCAGTACCTATATGACTTCAATGATCATGGGAGATCATATTGTACTCCATGGTATACGAATATCTTCAATTTGGTTTTTGAGACTGGTTTTACTGGGCCTTGTTCATGACTATGACAACTATTGGCATGTAACCGCATTTATATATTTCCTATTCATGGCCACGAACATTTATTTGGTAAATTTTTCACATGGATCTGCAGTGTAATTTTTTGGCAGCCATGTATGCAAAGTCAGTGCAGAATGTAATGAACAATTGATTTCATCCAGCTGGTCCTCTACCACTCCTCTTCTGGGTTATTTATAATGTATTTCGGCCATTTCAGATTCTCCTTTGACCTCACACATTAGGGGGCAATTATGTTACGAGGAAAATCTCTCTATGGCTAGGGTGAACCACAACAGACATAAATGACTGCAGAAATCAACTCTATCCCAACAACATGCTATATAAACCAATGTGCAAGCAAGATAAGAAAGAGGCCTACCTCGTCCATATGTTTGATGATGTCCACCATTGCTCACTTTGACCCAAATCTATATATACTGTTGGTGTCTAAAGATGTCCTAAAAACAACCTTAGTTTAACATTAATTTATCAACCCAGAGATTCGTCTTTTATCTCAAGAATATCAGCAAAGTCTATGCAGGTAGCCTAAAATCATGTAGCTAAACCAAATATGAGTTCATCAACAATCAAGTTCCTCAAACGTTCACCAAAGATTCTAAGAACTAATGGAATTGAAATCTGATTACT
This sequence comes from Picea sitchensis, assembly GCA_010110895.2. Lineage (NCBI taxonomy): Eukaryota > Viridiplantae > Streptophyta > Pinopsida > Pinales > Pinaceae > Picea > Picea sitchensis. The sequence continues at coordinate 8,777 of SNQJ01S0238541.1, forward strand.
AAGATGCTATAAAGTGGAAAGGAACTAATCAATCTATTGAATTCTCTTAACTAAAAAGCAGTAATTGAATGTAAGTAAGGACTTGTAGAATTAACTATCAATTATGAATTCTGATTACTGGAAAGGAAATAACAAATTACTCTATCTACAGAAAGAAACAACAATTGTAATCTAGTCGGAAGGGACAACTAATGTAACTTTTACCGAAAAGAACAACTATTGTAATTTTAATCGAAAGGAACAACAATCGTAAATCTAAGGAAAAGGAACAACGCGAATGAAAATGTGAGGAACTGTCAAGCAACAACTTCAGAAATGGAAATCGTAACGGAAATCATTAGTACTTGAGGGAAATGTTCGTCTTCTATACACAAACAATCATAAAATCATTAACACACTTATGCATTTATCCTTGGCTATTGTAAAAGAGATCCGAATCACAAAATAGAAATCAAACTTTGAACTAATACAATTACAGAATGAGACAGTAGCTCCTTCAGACTGGGCCATCGATCTTCAGAAATACTGCTACTAGAAACTCAGAACACAGAAATGGTAGAAACACTCAAAACGTTCATTGATTCCATAGCTGGTGAAACATTTACAAAAACTGCTTGCGCAAAGCAATTCTGAATCTAAATACTTGAATGCGTTTTTTCTCCCCTTTTTCCTGGATCTATTACCCTCTTATATATTACAATAATTTGGGTGAATCAAGCTATCATGAGGATCGAAATATCCTCAGGATTGCTTTACTATTATAAAGTTACAATATAGAAAATGCATTATCTTCAAAATTGCTTTGCGCCTAAAAAGTCTTCAACCTCCAATAGCTTGCACATAGCCAAGATCTCTTTGGTTATCTTTGACAAATATTTATCCAATTCTGCAACAAAATCAAACCATTCCAATCGTAATTTAGAATCTATTTAATAAAACTTCAATAACAACCCTAAGAGACATATTAATCGTGTTCTTTCCTATTTATCCCTAACTATCTGAAGAATCAATCAAAATCATATCATGAACTGTGGGAAAAAGGAAGATATTTATACCTTTTTCGTAACCCAACATACCCCCCAGCTTACCTTCTTGCATGTTCTCATGCAAGTTGGAATCTTACATGTAAAGCAGTTATATTGTAGGGAGGAAAAGTTGGTTCACCAGGTCTCCTTAAACCATTGTTTCTTTTGATTTCGTCAAAAGCGACGTCCTGTCTCTTTTTATTAATTTGATAATCCCTTTGGTAAGTTTCTGGAGGAAACCGGATGACAGGGGGGTTATACCTGCATCCCATCCAAACAGGCCCTTCCTCCTGGAGTAGTCTAGAATACCTTTCCACTCTGAAGGTTGCTGCAAAGAAATTCGTAAATCCAAAGGGCTCTCTACTTTTAACCTCATCGAAGGATGCATCCCATCTTAGCTTGGAAGCAACAAGAGCTTCTTCCTTGAATTCTCTAAAATATGTGATACTTGAACGGATGACTTGTAAATGGATAGGAGCCAATGAGTTCACAACCCCCGCCCTTTTCATGAAGGTCTTATGTCGCATGATGGCTGGGAAGGATTTTGGAGGCTTTCCTCTAATCCAAAGATCTAAACCGGTTTCCTCTTTATGAACATTTTGTGAGCCTTACCCCATTTGACCTGGTTCTTAGTAAAGGACATGAATGCTTGGAACTGTATGTCCCCTATGAAGGGACTAGGGTTGTCTCCTCTATCTTCTTCCAAAATGAAATTGTGGAAATATAATTCACACAGAAGGTATTATACCTTCTCTTCTTGATCTCTGAAACATGAAATAAATTCTGGTACTGTGGCAAATGAAATGGGTTTACCTGCTCTGATGGCCTTCACTCTCAACAATAGATACCGTTCCAGCAAGAATAAAACATAATTAGTGATAGGGGTTCTGCATTTGATGGCATCAAAGTAGACATCACAGATGTGTTTGATTTGCTCCAAAGCTTTTTTCAATTGGGTTTGCACCTTTTTGATCTTCTCTTGGGCTTTGGTGAGCTCAACATAGGTCTCACCCTCTGTTGCTATCATGTCCTTCAATTCTTTAACAATCCTTTGATATTCAGTCCTAGTTACCATTCCATGTTGGTGTTGGACCAATGCTTGCTGGGTTTGTGTAAGTTCTGCTTTTAGTCTATCGATGGTGACACTCTGTACTTGAGATTGAGATGCTTGGTATTCTTCCATAGTGCTCATCTCTTCCCTGGATTGAGTTAATGCTTGTTGGGTCTGTGCAAGCTCTGCTTCCAATCTATTCATGATAGTACTTTGTTCCTGGGACTGCTCTGTTATAGTCAATGATTCGCCTTTGTTTTGAATCAGGGTTTGTTGAGACTGTTGTAGTTCTTCCTCCAGTCTCCTAATAGTAAGATTCTGTTCAAAGAGTTGAGCTGTTTCCTCTAAAATCTGAGTGTCTGTCTGTATCTCAGCATCAACCATCTCTTGTGTTTCTACAAGAATTACATCTTCATCCTGAACTACTGCTTCTTTTACCACTAATTCCCCAGGGTCTATCTGTATCCCTACAGAATTTGTACTAACTGCTTTCTTAGGAAGAGGGTTTCTTCCTTGCATTCTGCCCCTTTTGTTTTTCTTTCTTCTGTGGATCTTGTCTGCTAGTTCTAACTGTTTCCTCAATTCCTTGATAATCTCCTTGAGTTTTCCCACCTGCTTTAATACCTCAACCCTCTTAGCCTTTTCCTTCAACAATTTGTTTTCTTTCTTTAATTTCCTAATTTGTTTCTGGCTTTTGGTTGATTTCTGTTTATGAGAGATCTCAAGGTCTTCTTCATTCTGGCCCGCAGATGGTTGTCCCTCTGTTCCTTCCAAGTGCTCTGGTTGTCCAAGAGGGTCTCTCATTTCAAAAAGAAATTCCTGTCGTGCTGTGTCGTTTGGAAAAGACATTTCAATATCAGGAAAGTCTTCAGCTGGTTTTGAAGAGGAGGCTGGTTTTGGGTCTTTTTCCAGATTATTTTCATCTCTGTCAGTTAAGGTTCCTAAGTTCCCCAAAACCTGAGCTATTTCTATCTCATAGCTCTTCAAAAAGTGTCTTGTCAGGTGCTCTATTGCAGGTTGGGTGTCTCCTTGATTATCCTTTTGTGTTGTCTACTCTGCTTGCTCAATTGCTTGAACATTTTCTTGTAGAGGTTGTTCTATGAAATTCTGAAGTTCTTCAGGGTGCTCTGTTGCATCCTGAATTGCTTCAGTTGTTTCTAGAGTTTGTCTGCTTCTCTTCCTTGTCCTAGGGGGGATCTAGGAGCAACCATTGTTCTCTTCTTCTTTTTTGTTAATGCTTGTGTCTATGAGGTCTGGGCCTCAGTGATTTGAGGCGGTGGAATTTCTCTTTGGGTGGTAGTCGCCTGCTCCAGTTGTGGAGGTCTATTGGCCTCAATCAGATTCTCCCAAGTCAACTGAGTTTGACTCAATGCTTTATTCACTATTTGTTTAACTAATTTGTGGTGGCTGATAACAGTAACAGGATCCTTGGACTTTTGTGTTCTTAAGGCAACTTCATGTAGTATGGTATTCAAGAAGAAAGGTAGATTAAGTACTAACCGTTGCTTCAAGGCTGCCAACAATTTGAGATGGTGAGGTTGAATTACGTCATATCGTCCATCGCAGGTGATGTACCGCTGAACTATCCCCTCCAGTTCCTTCCATGGTTCACTGAGGGTACTGGGATTAAGTCCCTTTCCTTTTTTATTCAATTCTTCCTCAGGTTCTGTGAAAGATTCCACAGCTTCCCTCAGCTTCGTGTATTTCCTTATCCATTGAATGCCTGTGTTAGGGAGGCCTGTGACTTCTGCTACGATTTTCGGGGCAACTGATATTTGTATGCCTTCCACCGTAGAGATTTCTCCTTGCAGGTTTTGAAAGAATTCAAGCGTGACGTTTGTGTCATATCCTTGCAAGCGACTGAAGTACTCATTCCACCCTAGGCGATGTAGGATTTCTCTTGCCTGTTCTGTAACCTGGAGTAATGTCGGCTCTCTGCGCACACTTCTGCCACCCATATTTCTATGAAAAAGAAAGAATGATTGTCGTTCCTGTTTACAAATTTGGTTAGACCAACTCTGGAGAAGTAGATACCAAAAATAGAAAATATCAGCGACAACAAATGTATAAAGACGTGGGTTTCGTATTTACTACAATCATTACATCTAGTCGGGAAGTGTGCCGAGTATCCCCCCTCATTAATGTAGAGGTCATCCTCGACCGTCAGTGTAGGCAAACGTAATGAGTGCAGGTATTTTTGGGTGAGAGGTAATGATTGCGTTGCCGCCGTCGATAGGGACTAATCATATATAATTAAAAAAAAAAAAACACATGCCACCAAAAATCATTTAAACGATAGTCTGTTTGATGTGTGGAATTTGTAAATTTATTACACCTATGTTCAACAAATGATTTATGGATAAATCAATCAAAAATAAATTAAATTTGTTCATTTTTTTTGTTGTTGTTAATATTCCACATAGCATAATATTGTTACTTTTCCGGGTGATTGAGGATAACTGATATGATAGCCTCATTATTTGAGTAAAGGAGATCTAGAGACACGCAGAAACTTGGTATTTTGAGATAATATGCCATACCACAGGCAGAGCCCCTATTGCCCACAGACATCCATAGACTTGGCATGGTTGCTTTTTAACCCTTAGATGAGCCTGTATCCTTAATACACATGCGAATCATCTTTTTCCAAAAAGACCATTATCCTGGTTTGGTAGCCAGATGATGATAATGCCACTCACTAGATTATAACTTAAGTGAACAAGTCAGCTCGTGATGAGACCTCTTGTCCTTTGACAAAAGAAAATGTCAAAGACCATTACCCTGGTGTGGTAGCCATAGTGGGAATGTCACTTACGTTAGTATCCTATGATCGTGGTAGGTTGGCTCATGATAAGACCCCCTGTTCTTTATGAAAAAGGTTTTTATTGTGTATCTTTATTTGTTTGTATCTTTTCTTAATAAATATTTGAATTGTCTTTTCCCAAGAAGACCATTATCCTAGTTTGGTAGCCAGATGATGATAATGCCACTCACTAGATTGTAACTTAAGTGAACAAGCCATCTCGTGATGAGACTTCTTGTCCTTTGAAAAAAGAAAGTGTCAAAGGCCATTACCCTGGTGTGGTAGCCATAGTGGGAATGTCACTTACGTTAGTATCCTATAATCGTGGTAGGTTGGCTTGTGATGAGACCCCCCGTTCTTTAAGGGAAAAATTATATATATATATTAAGGGAGGCTCATCTACTCCTTAAGAGTAAGGGATGGTATAAGAAAGTGTAAAGATGCCAAGTAAAAGTGTGTTGAAGACTCCTTATAATATAGAGGAAGAATATCATTCAGGTATATTTGTATATATAAGGGAAAGAAACAACTTATGGTGGCGATCGATTATGAACGAGGTTTAAGATATTTCAGAGAGATTATTCCACGAATTTTTTTTTGATAAGGTGTGAGGGACCATCCACAAAATAATGACAGATCGTTGTAATGACGATTAGAAACAGTGTTGGTGAAAATTATTTGATGAAAGCCGCACTTACGGAGGAATGGCTAGCGTTTGAATAGTAAATAAGGGAACGACAATTGTGCGAAAAGAAACAACAGTTGTTCCGTTCAAAAAAGGAACAACAGGTGCGCGAAAAATGAACAGCAGTTGTTCCGTTCGAAAGAAGCAGTAGACGCGCGAAAAGGAACAACAATTGTGTGAAAAAAGAAAATAATCGTCATGAACATGTAAAAGATAGAGTTCGTGTGATAAGACAAAACAGGAGTATGGAACAAAAAAGGTGCTAAATGTAGTTATCTGTCCTGATTCTTGTTTCCTAGATGAATTTTTATAAAACAAAGAAAAACTAACCACTTAGTTGGAAAACTATGTACAGTATGAACAGTATAAACAAAATACATCATTTATGGAGTTGGGGTGGCTGGGTTACCTTCCTAGCTAGCCAAAATCTGCACCGTAGGGTCTTTACTTACTTCTTGATAGAAATAATCTTTTGAAGGTGGTTGGTGGTAAAGTCACAGCCGATGTCCATTGACCAGAAAGGGTGATCCAGAGCCATCGATGGTGCTCAAAGTAACCATGCCATTATCATGGACTCCGTTAATTTCATACGGCCCTAGCCATTGTGTCTATAATTTCCCAGAAAAGTCCTGAAATCTGGAATCATAGAGGAGCGCCCAGTCGCCTTTCTTGAATGATTTCTTCTTGATATGCTTGTCATGCCAGGTTGCTCACTGTCGCTGGATAACAACTGTCCTCTCCATAGCAGACAAGCATGCTTCATTCAATTCGTTGAGTTGCTGAAGTTGTCGTTTAAGTGCTTCTGTAAGATTTAGTTTAATTTCCTGGGCCATTCTTAGGGTCTTGATCTGGAATTCGATTAGGAAGATGGGTTCTTTACCATAGACTAGATGGTAAGGAGAGTAGCCAGTGGTGTTACGCCAGGTTGTACGATAAGCCCATAAGGAATTTGGGAGCTCAGTAGCCCAATTCTGTCAGTTTGTTGAGACAGTCTTCGTCATGATTGCCTCTAGGACCTTATTGGTGCTTTCTACTTGCCCATTTGCCTATGGGTGGTATGGAGAAGTAACTCTGTGCTTAATGTGATAACTGTCCAGGGTGGCGGTGATTCTATGGCCTGTAAATTGTGACCCTCCATCAGTAATTATTTCTCTGGGTAGTCCATACCATACAAACAATTTGAAAAAGAATTTGATGACTACTTCCGTTGCATTTGGTAAAGCTTCCGCCTCTACCCATTTGGTCATGTAGTCCATTGCAACAAGAATATAGTTCTTTTGATTTAACTTTGGATTAAAGGGGCCGACGAAGTCCAGCGTCCATCTTTCAAATGGTTCTATGACTACTTGTGTTTTCAAGGGCATTTCATTAGCCTGACCTGGTTTCCCCATCCGCTGACAGTTGTTGCATGTTTGAACATATTTCTTGGCATCTCTAAATATTGAGGGCCAGTAATAGCCCATCTGTAAGATTTTGTGTCCAGTCCTGCAGTCTGCAAAATGCCCCCCACAGGGCTCGTCATGTCCTGCTTTTAGTATGTCATAGATTTCGTCCTCTCGTATGCATCGCCAGATCTGGAGATCAACCCCTGTGTGGAAAAGATATCCACTGATCCAAGTGAATCGTGCGCTACGTTGGACGATCAGTGGTCTTTCCTTTGTTGATAAATGTGTCGGTGATCTTTCCGCTGCTAGATAATTTGCTACATCAGCGTACCAAGGTGGTTTTGTGTCGACAACAAACAGATGCACATCTGGGAATTGGTCCTCAATTGTTAATGAGTCGTCTGTTTTTGGGATGTGGGACAGGAAGTCTGCGACAAGATTTTCTCTCCCGGGTCGATCTTTGATGGTGATATCAAATTCCTGCAATAATAATAACCATCGAGTGACCCGTCCATTAGTAATTGGTTTATTAGCTAGATATCTAATGGTAGAATGATCAATATACAGGATAACTGGATAGCCTTTTATATAATGATGAAATTTATTGATGGCATGTATAACAACTAAAAACTCTTTCTCTGTTACTGTATAATTAAGTTCAACTAGAGTTAGATTCTTGCTAATGAAATAAATGGCATAGGGTTTCTTTTCTTCTTCCTGTCCAAGAACAGCGCCTATGGCAATGTCTGAGGCGTCGATGGAAATTTGAAATTGTATTTTCCAATTTGGTCCTCTCAACACTGGCGCTATTGAGATCAGTTTCTTGAGTCCTGCAAAAGCCACATCACATTTGTCAGACCATTGAAATTCTACATTACCTGTCAAAGCATGTAAGGGCGCAACGGTTTTTGAAAAATTTGGCATAAATCTGCGATAGTATCCTGAAGCACCAAGGAAACTACGTACCTCAGTTTGTGTGTGTGGAGTAGGTAGATTAATGATTACCTCAATTTTTACTGGGTCTACTCTAATTCCATCTGCAGAAATGTAATGCCCTAATACCACACCTTCTGTCATCATCATGTGACATTTTTCGTGACTTAAACATAACCTGGTAGCGATGCACCGTTCCAATACCTTCTCCAGATTATTCAAGGCTTGATCGAAGTCGTCGCCGTATGGGGTGAAATCATCCATGTAGACTTCAGGCCCTTCGCTAATCAGATCACTGAATATGCTCAGAATGGCCCTTTGGAATGTAGCTGGAGCATTACAAAGTCCGAAGGGCAATACTTTGTAGGCAAAGGTACCCCAGGGACATGTGAATGTCGTTTTATCCTGATCTTCTGGGGTAATCTGGATCTGATTATAGCCGCTGAAACCGTCTAGGAAAGAGAATAATTTCTTCCCTACTAAGGTATCCATGCCCTGATTGATGAAGGGTAATGGAAAATGATCTTTTTGAGTAGCTTTTTTTAGCTCCCTCTAATCAACACAGATTTGCCACTTCCCATTTTTTTTTGGGACGATGACTAATGGGGAAACCCATCGACTATCTGAGATATGGTATATAAAATCTGCGTCCAACAGCTTTTGTAGCTCTTCTTTAACAATATCTCTGAGGTGGGGGTTTAGTCTTCTTTGCGGTTGTAGGATAGGTCAGACGTCTTTCTCAATATAAATGTGGTGTGTGCAGAGTTGTGGATCAATACCTTTCATATCAGAGTACTCTCAGACAAAAGATTGCTGGTATTTAGAGAGGGTTTGGATTAGCTTTTGTTGTTGTTGCTCTTCTAGGTTGGCATTAATGTTTAGAGACTTCCCTGGTGCGATCTCAACGGATTTGCTATTGTGAACAACGGTAGTCGAAATTTGTTGTTCCATTAAATCTTCCAGTGGGTCTCCCTGTGCTTCACAGTCTAGAACAGCTTGGAGCATCTGGCATGTTGGGTTACTTACAGTGGTTGGGTTGTTAATAAACCCACTGATTACATCATCCTCTAGCTGATTCTGGAGCTTAAGGGATTCTTCCATCGTGAGTGGGGCACGCAGATCCTTCTCTGGATATCGTGGTGGTGGCAATTGCGGGTGTATGATCGTTGGACTAGATTTGGCTGGAGGATATAAGATGAGATTCCTTGTAACCCCTCCTCTAGCAATTGTCATTGTACCCGATCAACAACCTATGTACGCATCAGCTGTCGCAAGCCATGGTCTGTCCAATATCAATGGATGCCCTTCGAGTCCACCTCTTGGGTTGATGATGAGAAAATCTGCGGGATATTCCCAAGAATCAACTGAAATGGCTATATCATGTAGTGTGCCGAGTGGTTTGACCACTAATCGATCGACCAATTGCAACATAATCGGGGTTGGGTCGAAAGAGTCAAGACCCAAGGCATTGCAGGTTTCCATAGTTATAATATTGATGGCCGCCCCCAAATCAACTAGGGTATTTGGAAAGGAACAACCCTGAATATGAACTGTTACTATGGGGTTCCCTGGATCTGCATATTTGACTGGTGTTTCTCTACCCAAAATTAGATCAGATAAGGCTCCCACTACATGAAGTGTTGATGATGAATTTTTGATTTTTCTGACAGGCTTCCTCCCACATAGCTCCTTGATTGTCTTTGCATAGATCGATATGTCTTGCAGGGCTTGCAGGAGTGGAATTTTGATGTATAAATTCTTGAGTTCCCCTACAATGTCGAAGTCAGGATATACGGTGAGTTTCGCTATCATCAGTCTTTCGAGGAACGGAGGGGAGGGAATTGCATCCTTATCAGAGTCTTTTGATTTGACTGTGTTCTCCCCTTGCTCGATTTCTTCTGTTATTACCACAGTCGAGGGTGTTATTGTTGGTTGTTTTTCATTCCCCTGTTCTTGGGGAACGTCATTTTGTTCGGGGGAGATTATGCGCCCTGATATTAACCAAAGTTCATTGCATCCTATTGGATTGATTTCCCCTTCTCCACTTTCCATAATTTGGACGAGCTGAGCTGGTCTGTTATTGGGGTTTGGGTGGGGTTGGGCAGGTAATTGAGGGCACAATTGTGATTGGGGCAATGGGATTGGAGTTTGTAACGGGGGTTGGGTTTGAGAGGCCATCCCCATAGGTTGGTTATTCATCCCCATGAGGCACTGCCAGTTCTGGTTCCAATTTGGGTTTTAGGCAGTCGAGTTAGGCCATTGTGGAGGGTAGGTATTATTTGAATTTTTCCAGGATGAGGTGGGGTATTGCGAATTGGGCCAGTTGGAACTTGTAGTTGGTTGATTTTGTCAGTTGGGGTTTGTGGCAGGATGGTTTGGCTAGGTAGGAATTGCAGGTGGGTACTGCTGGGGCTGCCAGTTCTAATTAGTAAATGGTTGACCCTGCCATGCGCTGCCAAAATTCTGCTCTTGATTATACTGTCCAGGAAAGAAAGAGGAAGGGTCCTGTAATGTATTTTGAGGCCGGGATTGCCACTAACAGTGCTGAGCCATCAGATATAATGGTTCTGTTTCCTCTTCTGCTTCTTTGAATACAACTTTCAATCTAGGGAGTGATGGGAATTCATCCGTGTCGTGATCCTTGGCGCAAATAGCGCAAACCCGAACTATATCCAAGGGGCATTCCCTTGGACCATGTTTCTTTCTGCACCTATGGCAAAATATACCCAAGGTCTGCTCTGCTTCTACCTTTTTTTGTTTGGTCTGCAATACATCCAATTGTGTAGTCAGAGTGCTCAAAATATCTGTTTTAAAGTTTTCTAGGAGATTACCAACTTCAGCCCGCGTAACACCCCCGCTGGTGATATTGTTGTTTCTTGTGAGGGACGTCCGCATTCCTGACCTGGTCCGTGTACTTCCTTGTGAGCACCTGATACACAATAGAACAATGTCTTCATAAGTTTCCTGATAAATGCCACCTTTCCTCATTAAACTCAATGTTTCTACCCATTCATCTTTCATGCCTTTGATCAGAGTTGCTTTGAGTACTTCACCTGGTAATGTACCATAGTGCAAATTATACTGAAATCTTTCAACATATTCTTCTAATGATTCATTTTCTTTTGTAGTCATTTGAAAGATTTCATCTTTTAGGTATCTGGTTCTGCAATAATCCTAATATTTTAACAAGAAGGTTTGTTTCATCTGGTCCCATGAATTGATGGTTCCACCTCCCAATCCCATGAACCAGCGTAGGGCTACTCCCTTCAAGGTAGAGGGGAATAGTTTTAATTTTTGGGGTTTAGAGGTGTAATCATACCCTCTACATAGGACATCAAATTCAAATAGGAATGCATCCGGGTCTTCTGAAATCAATCCATGGAAGGTTGGCAAGTTTTGTAAGGGGATTTCTTTCATGGGGGCATTGGCAATTGGGTCAACTATTGGATACTCCAGCGTGGAGGTCTAGGGTTGTTGTTGATTTGGTTGTGCCATTTGATCGAAAATGTGCCAAAAATTTTCAGGAGGTTCTTGATCCGGGTATTCTATTTGAAATAGTTGATTATTTGGTCCTCTAGGGAATTTGATTGCACTCCCTTTATCTTGGATTTTGGATATGCCTTATTCTTTCGCAGGAGACTCATGGTCAGGTGGTGATGGTGGGTCTGCCTTGGCAACCCCGTTAGTTTCTCCTATTCCCTCCAAATTATTAGAGCTTCCCTCTTCTAAGGGGTTGAGCAGTGGGAGATCTGTATTTTGAAATCTCTGCTTAGTCCCTTTAGTTTTGCTATGAATCTCAGTGTGGGCCGTAGTTGGTGAAACTACTGCCTGAGGGATTCGGGTGGGTCCTTTCCTAGGTCCAACCGAAGCTTGAGATTCACCCTTTTTGATGATTTCATCTAGTATGAAAGTGCTTCTTCCAGGGATCACCGAACCCTAGGTTTTGGTAATTTTTGGTGGGGGTTTTGGTTTTTCAAGATCCTTCTTTCTAGGAAAACACACTTCACACACCAACAAAAGAAATTTCAACAAAATAAAACACCTACGAAGCCTCTTAAGTGTCAACTGGAGGTAAGCATTGGCATAATCATTTTACTTATTACCTGCGTAGGTTCTTACCTTCCGTCTTCAATACCTGGTCCTCCAGAGACACAACCTATGCTACCTTTGACATTCTCCCCTACAATGGTGCCAAAATGTTGGTTTCTAAAGATGTCCTAAAAACAACCTTAGTTTAACATTAATTTATCAACCCGTAGATTCGTCTTTTATCTCAAGAATATCAACAAAGTCTATGCAGGTAACCTAAAATCATGTAGCTAAACCAAATCCGAGTTCATCAACAATCAAGTTCCTCAAACGTTCACCAAAGATTCTAAGAACTAGTAATAGAATTGAAATCTGATTACTAAGATGCTATAAAGTGGAAATGAACTAATCAATCTATTGAATTCTCTTAACTAAAAAGCAGTAATTGAATTTAAGTAAAGACTTGCAGAATTAACTATCAATTATGAATTCTGATTATTGGAAAGGAAATAACGAATTACTCTATCTACAGAAAGAAACAACAATTGTAATTTATTCGAAAGGGACATCTAATGTAACTTTTACTGAAATGAACAACTATTGTAATTTTAACCGAAAGGAACAACAATCGTAAATTTAAGGAAAAGGAACAATGCAGATGAAAATGTGAGAAACTGTCAAGAAACAACTTTAGAAATGGAAATCGTAACGACAATCATTAATACTTGAGGGAAATGTCCGTCTTCTATACGCAAACAATCATAAAATCATTAACACACTTATTATCCTTGGCTATTGTAAAAGAGATCTGAATCACAAAATAGAAATCAAACTTCGAACTAATACAATTACAGAACAAGACAGTAGCTCCTTTAGACTGGGCCCTCGGTCTTTAGAAGTACTGCTACGAGAAACTTAGAACACAAAAATTGTAGAAACACTCAAAACTTTCATTGATTCCATAGCTGGTGAAACATTTACAAAAACTGCTTGTGCAGAGCAATTCTGAATCTAAATACTTGAATCTGTTTTTTCTCCCCTTTTTCCTAGATCTATTACCCTCTTATATATTACAATAATCTGGTAAATCAAGCTATCCCGAGGATCGAACGATCCTCAGGATTGCTTTACTATTATAAAGTTACAATATAGAAAATACATTATCTTCAAAACTGTTTTGCGCCTAAAAAGTCTTCAACCTCCAATAGCTTGCACATAGCCAAGATCTCTTTGGTTATCTTTGACAGTCATTTATCCAATTCTACAACAAAATCAAACCATTCCAATCGTAATTTAGAATCTATTTAATAAAACTTCAATAACAACCCTAAGAGACATTAATCACGTTCTTTCCTATTTATCCATAACTAACTGAAGAATCAATCAAAATCATATCATGAACTGTGGGAAAAAGGAAGATATTTATACCTTTTTCGTAACCCAACATATACCTGCAACAAGTTCTCAACAAACAAGGAAAAACAAGCATATGGTGGCAATATAAAAGGTTACCACATTAGATAGCATAATCCATCAATATACATAACAAATACGCCCATGGATAATAACTCATATATTTGCAAGATATCAATTGGATGAGAAATGAGTATTTCTATTAATAAATGATTAGTAGAAGTTAAAATATAACAGACTTCCATGTTGGCACGGTTCAGAACCGAGAAACCAAGTTCCTTCCAGCTGGGCCTCCACCACTTCAATCCTCCACCAAAGGAAAGCTCATATAAGGGAGACAATGATGTTCTCCATCAATAAGAGAAGAGATTGGGGGTTGGACACCGTGTTCATACTTTAAAGGACAAAATGATGCAAACTCAATAAGAAGTAATAATTTCTCCAGAGTAACTTTGCTCTCAAAGTTGAATTCTTTCTCCTTTTCCATAACTAGGAATTGGGTTCTTTATAGCCTTCAAAATGCAACTGAAGGGCCGAGTCAGAATGTTTCCAGTATATGGAAGGCCAAATATCAGAGATCTCCTATCGTGAAATGGAAACCCGACATTTGATTTTGATTTTCTGGCACAAATCCCTATGTACGCGGGCTGTAGTGGAGCAACCTGGGTATACACTTGTTGTATAGGGTTCAAGATGCATACAAGTGGAAACATTTGTATTTTTATCTCTGGACTTTAGTAACAGGGAAGACAAGTATGCATATGGAAATGGAATAAGGCCCTCTCTGCAAGATTGCATAGGTTGAGACAAATCTTGCTCTAACAGCTGGTATTTATGATGAACCTCTATTAGAAAAAACAAATAAACGACTTTATGAAGGATCAAGAGCAAATCTTCTCTATGGTACATTGTTTCTAGTGAACTTAAAGGTTATGAATAATTTGTCGAACACTTGTATGACACAGATCCTAAGGTATGTAATATGTTTCATCTCATATTATACATAAATGTTGATTTTTTTCTATTTTTTTTTAGTGTTAATTAATGCGTAAAATAAGAATGCAATTTTTACGATTAATATTCTTTACATTAACTATTTATTTGTTATGTTGTAGATTGTTAGGTTAATTTTTGCTACCATCGTCAAATATTTTATCTTGCACATATCGAGGTTTGCATGCCATTATGAAAGACATTGGAATGGATTATCAAACTATAAATGCATGTCCTAATGATCATATTATACATTATGGACAACATGCTTCGAAAACAGAATGTCTGGAATGTCTTATCAATAGATATCGAATCGATCAAGTAACAAAAAGGGTGTCTCGAAAGGTTCTTCGTCATATTCCCATAATTCCACGTTTGCAGCGATTGTTTAGGTGTGAAATCATAGCACAATTTATGGATTACCATGCATGTAACAAAAGTGGAGCTGGTGTTCTTCGAATGCCTACCGATGGTTCTGCATTTAGGGAAATTGAGGAAAATGGACATATTTCAAAGATGATCCTTGTAATGTTAGACTTTCATTGGCAGCTGACGATGTTAATCCATTCGAAGAGATTAGGTCTATTTACTCAGTGTGGCCTATTTTTGTTATCCACAATAACATTCCTCCTTGGATGTCAATAAAGGGGGATCACATAATTTTGACAATGATTGTTCCAGGTATTTGTTTATATTAATTTTTTGAACGTAACATTTTCATTTGTTTCAATTTTTGCATAATATATTTTGTTTATTTATTTACTTATATATATTACATGATATCATTCCTATAATAATTATGTGTAATTTCAAACAATTAGGTAAGTACTAGGTTAAAGATATGAATGTATATATCGATCCTCTTATCGACGAGCTACTAAATTTATGGGTTGGCATCACAATGTATGGCATATGTAAGCCAATCCAAGAGAAGAAATTTAAATTCCGTGGAATACTTTTATGGGCAATTCATGTTGCCCCTGGACTAACAGATTTTTGTGGTATGTAACATTCTAATATTGCTCTTTAATACTATATAATTTTTTAATGTTATCATGGTGCATGTTTAATTTTTAAATAATCTCATCATATAATTGACATTAATCCATTTGTTGTAGGTCTTCAAACAAAGGGTAAATTTGCATGTCTAGTTTGTGGCCCTAAGATGAAGTATCGTCATTCAAAAAGTTTAGGAAAGGTGGTGTTTGATGAGTATAGACACCTCCTCCCTAAGAACCATAGGTATCAAACTACTGAAAAAAATATTTTCAATGACAAAGAAGAGATTGGTTTAAAACCACAAAGAATGACACCTCACCTATGGAGGTTGGAATATAATAGAAATTGTCAAGGTACTCAATTTCTTTATGTATTGTAGATCATGTAATGTTTTGAATGTGTTTTAATCATTGAATTTATTTTACTGTATTTGATAATTATTTTTGTGATTTATTTTATGTTTCATGAAGGTCGCCATCATCATGAAGGTATTAATAATGGGCTTCCATGAGGAATGAAATTTTATCCCTTTCAATTCATGAGGTTTCCCTACTATGAGGAGCTAAAAATATCTCATTTGTTTGATACAATGCATATCGGGAAGAATGTCACATAAACGTTATGGCGAATCATAGATGGTAGGAGGGACAGAGAAAAAATTGTCAAAATTTGTACTGACATTCATGAAGCCAATCATGCAATGCAAAGTGTGATCCGATATTCAAACAGATCAGATGGAGTACTAGACCGAAATAACCTTCCATGGTTATTAACAGAGCAACAAAGCAATGATGTAAAAGAGGTCATTCAAAGAATTAAATTTCTCATTGGTTTTGCTTCAAACATAAATAATATCTTAACGAAGAAAGATGAATTTGGTGTCGTAAAAACACATGATTGGCA